>JBAIZZ010000152.1:387209-529626 GCA_037355905.1 Heliconius aoede
TTTTGGCGTAACTGATGTAATAATATCCAAATGGGGCCAAAGTCGTGGTGCGACTGTAAAGGCGACTTCGAACTTTGTGGGTTTGAACCCCACTCGAGGAAATTAAACATTTATTTCGAGGCAAAGCGCGCCGTTGAGTTCTACTCAACAGGCAATTCAGAATTTCATGGAGAAGTGGGGAACAGAGTACCTTAACAGGTTCCCAGGAACAGGATACGGTATGTGGTAATAAATAATACGAGGTGAGTCATGGCGTAAGAGCACAAGTGTGTGACTTCGCTCAGGTGTCGAGGTGAAGCGTTGCGTTGAGATCGGCTACTCAACACTAAATGCTTCCAGAATTTCGCAACAGAATTGTAAATAAAGCATAAGTCTTAATATACCTTACCCGGGGTAAAGGACTTTGCTCCTTTTGGTGTATCCCACCTAAATATATGATATTTGGTGGTACTGGTCGATTGAAATCCCATATAGGATGCACATTTAAAAATAACATGTGAACATTTTTTTCTAATTCAGAAAGATCTTGTATATTATTTCCAAAATATTTTTTAAATTTTTCTTTTTGTTTAGGCTCCTCATTTAACACAATTTGTTCTGTTTTAAAGTAGAGGTGTAGGTTTGACATTTTTTCCCATATTGTTAAATTGAAAATCCTTTGGTTCAGTGGATTAGAGTAAATAAGTGGATGTATGGGCGCGCCCACCGTCTCAAAACTTCCAAAAATACCACTCAAGGAGCTAAATGAAATAACAGGTACTTTATATAAATAAGAAAAAAACAACGATGCCCTTAATGCTGATTCAACAAATATTAGATCAAATTTTCTATTCTTGTCGTTTAGAATTTTTTGTACTTCATCAGATTTAAGTTGCTCTTCAAATACTTTTAATAGCAATTCCGGTACAAGTGTGATTAATTTTATTTGGTCGCTTAAAATCCCATTTTCTTCAAAAAATTTATTCCATATTGTATAGGATATATTATGAACGTCTATTTCTGTAAAATTTGGCGGCGATTTTCCTTCAGGGAATGCTGGATCTGGAGTAATCACAGTAACTTCGTGGCCTCGGTTAGCCAATTCCACCATAACAGGACGAAACACTACTTGATGGCTTATCGATGGGACTGGAAAAACTCCAAGTATATTTGCTGCCAGATTCCCATAAACAAATATTAGCAAGCAAATAAATGATAATAATGTCGACATTATAGCACGGGTAATTTTAAAACTGTCTTCTGTAGTTCCGGGGTCCTTTATAAGAAAACATTGAAGTGGATATATGATAACAGCATGTGTGATAACAATAATGCATTATAATGGTGTTACAAGTGTTTTTCTTTGACTGAACTTACAGTTTCTTATTAATCTTATAATTTAAAATCCAATAAAATCAGCTATTATAGTAATATAATATATTTATTTAATTATAGTAAGAATATTATATATGCACTTTTGCCATCTTATATGTGGTTTTTAGTAAAGGGATCACTTAAACTCAAAACTGGACAAGGACGAGTTGGGCTCGCTCATCGAAGGTTCCGTACTAAACACGTGTGTCATACAAAGATATTCGATTTATACACTGAGCGCCATAATCTATTCGTACCGTTATAGCTTAGACTATATTTAAATACCCAAAATAAATAAACTTGAAAATTAAAGAAATAAAACACAGATTAGATTGTACAATATGAGTAAATCCTTAGGGGCTGAATGAAACTCTTAATATATGCAAAGCCCGACAGACAATATGTACACAAATCTTTATACATTATGTGATGTACATTATCTTTAATATAAAAGATGTAATGATTTATTTGAGGCGCAGAGGCACAAAGTATGACTGTAAGCGCGACATGATGTCGATTCAATTACCATTCGAGGAAATGAATGAAATATTTTATATTTCCAAATCAGTGCCCTGGTGTAGAAGCAAAGCACGATGCTGAGTTCTGCCACTCAACACGCAATTCCGCTCTAGATTTGGACGGAAAATGGGGAACTATAATTTATTTTTCACTTTTCGTTTGTAGGCATTGTTAAGTGGCGGAATTAAACGTCGCCCTTTGCCTCGACACCAGAGCAAAGAAATTTAAATAAATATTTCATCTCCTCGAATCGGGATTGAACCCACAACTAGTCGATTTTACAGTCACATTTTGTGATACTGTGTCACGACTGGCTTAAATGAAAAAAATACATTAAAAACTTGTATTTGTAGTTCATTTTATACAAAATGAGTGCCTATGGCCGTAACTGTTATATGTTGTACAGAAGGTACCACGACGGCCTAAATTTTCAATGATTTTTTACTTTTAAATTAAATACCATAGCAATAACTTTAACTTTAGCTGGGTTGTCATATTTTCAGATAGTCGTCTAACACGTTAAACATTTTCCACTATTTTTTACAGTTTAACTGGACTGCCATGGTTATTCACTAAATGAGTCAGCTCTTCAATTCGAATAATATGTCAATAAACTTTCGTTCCAAACGTAATTTATGTATTTCATATAGTTCAACTGGGCCAGTATGGCCGTACAGACTTCAAATCAAATATATCCTGCCGAGGCCTTATAGGTATTTGCATACAACACATTTAACAATAAAGATCTGATGAAATGATAATATTGACTTCGCATTTTAAAGGAAAGCTTTGGAATGTACACACTGTTATTTGTTTTGATCCAAAGAATGTCATTCGGAAAGCGCTGTTATAGGAATATAAATTCTTCTTTTACCTTACCTTCTCCATTAGCCGATAACCGCGTTCCTCGAGGCTCTCCTGGGAATGCATGGTCGCTGTCAGGATGCTTTGCGAAATTAAACGCGACTCCCTTTTGGGTGAAATTATCCATCTCCTTCCAGAATTTCCGTAATTTTGCTGAAGAAATTATTTTTTTCTAAAACATATCGTTCTAGAAAATATTTAGATAATACAAAATAATATAAAATGAATTCAAAACTATTTATTTAGTTTATATACATTTATATTAAGTATATAATTATAATTAAAAATATTATCTCTATTTATGTCTATTTTAAATCTCTATTTATATCTATCTTAAAAGAAATGCATATATTTGCAGTGTGAAATGTCTTAAAATTGAAATGACTTAGTATTGTATTAACTGTTTGTATTAGGGAACGGAGTGTCTTAACACTAGGTTCCCTCTGCCAACCCTGCTATACGCAGGATACCGCTCGTAGTAAGAACATGTGTAAGCCCACTTACTATATCAGGGTACTAAAATCTCGAAATCAAAATCTTTTTCGTGCCATAATTCCTCTTGACTTAAAAAGACAGCGCAAGGTAACTTTTTATGCCTTCCCAAACTCGTGGGTTAACCGCCGTTATCTTCAAACATAAAGTTCCCGATCTATATCCGCATCGTTTTTACATCCGCCGTGGAACCCTAAAAAGTCGGTAAAAATCGTCGATAGTTATAAACGTGGTCATAAATCAGAGAGCCAATATTTTGTTGAAATCGCTTCGTTTAAGGTTGTGCAAGTAGGAACAAAGAAGCGATTCACACCACTGTGTTGAAAGTTGGTGACTGTTACGCTTGATAACTGTAAGCTCTTGTTTTCTTTTTATCATCTAAGCTTCCCAACCCAATAGGTCTCTATGACGCTCGGGCAAATTCCGAGTTAGCATCATCGGCCCCTCATCTACTTGGCTTTTCTTTGAAAGAGCTTTGGGTTATGACAAAATAATATATTATTGTAGAGTTTCAGTTATTTAAATAAGGTTGTGATGGCAAATATCGTAATAGAATGAAACTTTCTGATTGCATTATATAAAACTAATGTGTTGCAAGTATAACTTTTTGAACATCTCGTGTTGCATCTGAATATCTAAAAGATATTTGGTTAGTCACGATTATTACGATAAAAGATTATTATTATATATATATAATATTCATTATTCATTAAATAATATTTTTAAGGTGAACACCTTTCTGGGAAGCAGTTAGAATATCTTATCAATATAATATCAAATTTCGATATATTTTACTTTCAGCACAAAAAATGCGTAACGGCACAATTCTGTCATTTTATTAAATAAAACAGCGAGACGGATACTTTTCATATATCTAAAGTTGTTTGGAGACTTTCCAAAGTGTGGATTTGCTTGAAGTTACATTCTATCGCTTTCTATTCAATTGTAAACTCAAATCAGTTTTGAAATTTTATATTTTTGCAGTTATTCGTAATATAGGAGTTCAGTGAAGTTGCTAAATTAAAATTTATATAGTTAGAAAGATATATTAAATAATAAAATTAATTAATTAAAAACCCTTCTTAAAGACAAAATTTTATTACTATCCCTTAGAGCTGTGAAAAAATAAGATTTCTAAGCCAACATAAAAGCTAAGTCATTGACGTTAATAAAAATAACCTTAACTGACGTTAAGTACGCGGTCGATTCTGCTAGTAACTGGAAATGCCCTGGGCCAGACGGGTTGCATAATTTCTGGCTCAACACACAAGTTGGTGGTTCCACAGCTAGCATTTGGTTTACGCAACACAATTTCAGGATGCCCTTGAGTCTGGATTGTTTTCACCATTATTTTACTATTAAAACAGATGTAATATTCATGTCGTCAAAAGTCCACGGAGCCAAAAACCTATCGCCCAATAACATACTCCTATCTAAAAGCTCCTGACATCTATTCTGAGTAAAAACATCACTGAATATATTTTTCGTAACAATATTTTGACACCAACTTAAAATATCAGCTTGGTTGTTCAGTTTGTATTTGGATAGACAGCTATCCATATGAAGACAGCTCCAAGGAGTGAAGTGGAGGAGTCTCCAAAATGATATGGGAGTTAAAGTAGGTGAATGTAAATTGCCTGCTGTACGCAGATGGTGCAGTGCTCGTTGCATCATCAGAATACGAGTTGCAAGCATTGGTCCCTGATTGGTCACTCTGAAAGAAAGGTGTGAAAATAATTCACCTTGCCCTTTTCTATAAGAAAAAAAATGTAGAAACGGTCTTTGAAATGAAAATCAAACCTATAACCATCGCGTAAAACAGTCTGACACTCCGCCACAATTACTTAAAGAAGGAAATTATAATTCTTATTGTATTACAATATCATATTAATATTAGGGCGAAATCGGATCAAGCAGCTGTTGAGGACAAAACATATTTCAAGCCAAGATTACGGCAGTAACGGCTTCAATACATTAGTTACAAATGTCAACCAAAACACGTCATCGACCCACAAGTACATACTACTATATGTAATAGGTAGGTAGGATATTATTTGATGGATCAGATTATTTATATGTTTGTTATAATGTAAAGGTAGCGTATTTGATTTTTGTAGGGAAAAAGTCTGTAATTATTTTTATCATTTTTAAAGTGTAAAAAAACGTAGGATAGATTAACGTGGCGGGATATCTCGCTATGTTAATTTTTAAAGAGTTTTCTAAACATGTATCTTAATCGATTTTTGTGGAAATTTTTGTTCCAGAACTCACGTAGAATCCCCATTTATGCAGGAAAAACCGTACGCGGAAAAACCGTACCGTACGCGCGTAACTATCACCTATCTAGATAGATGTGAAAAAACTGACCATCTTTCGATTAAATAAGAGAATTTTTGCGAGTTTTGCTCGCAAGAAATATCAAATCAAATTAAATCGCAGAAGATTTTAATTACTATTTACGTAAAGGTACATATATATATATATATATATATACATATAAATTAAATTGAAGTGCTTGTCTATGCTTGCAAAATAAAAGTGAAAAACGCAGAAATAATAATTAAAATGTGCTGAAAAATAATAATGTACCAAAATGAACACCGAGCTAACTAAAATAAAATCTACAATATCCATGAAGTCTCTATGCTCCATTTACACTACACATCAGTTATTAACATTGTCTATCCCATCTTAATTTGTAACAATCAATTAATTATGGTATATGTAACACTGAGACGGAATTGTTAAATGAATTAATTACAATAATACTACTCAACTGATATATTAATTACTCTAACGGAATTATAACAGTCTTCTATGATGTGAGAAATCGTGCCTAAATAGCATGGGCATAAATCTCCTATATCAAGAATGGGCGTGTATCAAAGTCAGCTGTGTGCAAGCATAATGTGGATATGCACAGCCATTACATATGGTTTGATAAACTTTAAATCCTCGCTAAGGAAAACTCTTAGAATGATCCGCGAGGCTATTGAAATACAAAAACATCCTAATTTCAATAGAAAGAATGACTGGAATCTTTTCTACTACATGGGACCTATTCAGAAAATCATTGAAGTCTCAAACCCATCATACCAGAGGACAAGATACTATCAGCTCATTCTGCAGGAATCCAGTACGCGAGGAAATTAAGAAATTGTTGGCGTTAGAATATAAGAATTATGCCAACTGACAGAGGAAAGCAACCTCAATCTACCCGTGACCACGGACTACTGTCAAATTTTTGAAACATTGGGTTTCTAAAAATGTATAAAACTAAAAAATATACGCGATTAATCCGGTTAAATAATTTTATTTTAAATGTGTTTAATCTTATATCTTGCTATGATCTAATAATGGTTCCTTCTTGACCTTTTCAGTTACGGAATCCTAAAATAAACGAATTATATATGAAATGACTTGTCCGCTCGTAGGCAAATTCATAATTCGACATTTCTTTTAAGGAATATAAATTTGTGCGTACCGAGCCGAGTATGTATCTAGACAGGGGCTTGTCGAGGCTGGATTGTTATATCATCCAATTGCCACAGCCATTGCAAAACAGTAGTAGTATAACAAGCAGCTATTTTTCATGACAGTTGACCAAAATTTTAAAATAAATTCTTCGACATTATAAGAATGTAATCTAATCACAAATTAATATATTTTTTTTTTATTAAAGTCACTCTAAGTGCGTTGCAAAAAATCATATTATAATACGAACGCTACTCGGTTTATCATGTAAACGATATTGCCCGATCACTGATATAATAACATTATAATATAATTAACATAACAATATTAGGCATTTAATTGATCTCAAAGGATATGATGTTCTAATCCTCTTAATAGAATATCTCTTTGTTATGCTAAATATAATTAATTACTATTAAATACTACGTCTTTGATTGAATAAATACATTAAATCAAATATATTATTCAATTACATGAGATACTAATAAGAGAAATTGCAAAAAAATAAGTAGATGAGAGACGTTTGGCTCAGTTGCCTGGAGGTTCCACTTTCATGCAAAAACTACTAAGCAGATTTAGACGAAAATTTACATTTAATATACGAGTATATCAGAATAACCATAGGCTACAAAATGTTATTTAAATATTTTTTATAATAAGACTACTAACAGGCGAAGCTTCGTGGGTCGCTTTATAAATAAAAATGAATGTTCGTGTTATTGGCTGTAATAAAAAAAAATGAAACTCTTGAATGGCCATATTATTGGTTTTACACCACTGTAACTTTGTAATTGATAATAAAATAAAAATTAATTAAAATCACTCTGTATCCCGCAAAAAAATCTACCATCTAATTCTGGAGGCGTTGCGTGTTGAATGATGGAACCCAACGCCACATTTTGCCTCGACACCAGAGCGAAGAAATTGAAGTATATATTTGAATAAATACTTCATTTCCTCGAGTGAGGATCGAACCCACAATCAGTCGCGTTTACAGTCACACTTTGTGTCCCAGCGTTACGACTAACCTCGATTCTAAATTGATAAATAAATATATATATATATAATAAATGGCATGGTATGCATATATATTGTATGTGAATGCAATTGGAAAATTGCAATGACCACGAAACAAACTGCTCCTATATTATCCGTATGGTGTTTACATATTACATTAATTTAAAATATAATTATTATCTTATTATCTATATAAGAATAAACCATCTTGCATTTCTATTAATAATTAGACGTAGATTCTTATATTTAATTGTGTTGCCGGACTTTAATAGTGATTGCCTTATCTTTAATAGAGAGGTCGTTGAAAAGAAGTATATGTCTGTTTTATGTTAGATAAATGTCGTAAGTACTAACGATAATTAAAGACGACATTATAATTTGAAAATCATATAGAACAATATTTGTAGGTAAAGAATTCTGTTTACATAGTCTGGTAAGACATAGTACGGCTTGGGTTTCACCCAAAGTAAAATTTTACTTAACAATAGTTTCTCTCTGACTATCCCACGTAATGTGAATATTGAATATACATACTCTTCATGACTGTATCTTATACGGAAGAAACCGGTCAAGTGCTCGTTGAGCCACTGAGTGTTTCGAACCAATTTCTAATAATAATAACTATGATTATTATTATTTTTTTATGGGAAAGTACTGCTGTAGGGGGTTCGTTTTTCTTTTGAGGTATTTAATACAAAAAATGAATTAAAAATGTACAAATATTAATTTCACGTAATATACTTAGGTATCAAATTGTTTAACTTATATATATATATTTTATATTCTTCACTAGCGCTTATAAAATAGGCTATATTCATGTACTAGTAGACCCTACACAGAAAAAAATTAAAATAATTTCCTAAAACGATTTCGTTTGCCATTTTGTACCATCTGTACAGTGCTTATTCGTTTATGGATGAAACAATAGTATAAAATTTTACGAATGCTAGCCAGCTATTGTAAATCTTGATAACTGTAAGCTTAGTCTTGCGTGTTGATCTTAGATTTTTTTCTTTTATTTTGCTGTAAATATAAAAACAAAAAAAATAATAAAATTACAATTCAAATAAATAATTAATAAGATTAATTGTAAAAGAATAGTAAAATTTTAAAGTAAATGAACTGTAAGTTTAATTAATAAAAACAATATTTAGCTAGCTATTTACCCAAAGCAAGATAAAATATAATAAATAAAAAAATAAAGGATAAGGTAGGCAGGCACCCCACCTGGCAAAGTACAAAATAGATGAATGAAAGAATAGAATAAGTATGAGGAATGAAAGTGCGAGACGCATAAAAGCGAGAACTAGTATGAATGAGTATTCTAGAAAAGTCTACAATTATTATAAACAATGGAGGTTGCTAGTATTTTAAAGTAGAAAAAAATCCTGCTGCCGGTAGAATACAGTGGGAAGCTAAAGAGAAATAAAAAATCAGACTAGCCCTCTGCGATACATTGGGTGGCGTCAAAAATATTAACTATGGCAACCGATTGGCATATATCCAATTAAGAGTTTTATCTGATGTTCACTAATCGCCTATTTATTGACTCAATTCCTCAGAAGCTGATGCAGTAAGTCAAGTGTGTAAATGAGATTTGGGTTAATGCCACTATAGGTTTTATTTGTGTGAAATTATTCTTGATCTGAATCTAAATAAAAATACTATGTTGTAAATTGGTCGGAAAGCTGGATATTGAGTGTATTAACACTAGGTTAACGATACAGTGTAAACCTAAAATAAATACATAGAACAAGGAAACTACTATAAAACCAAAATATAAAAATAAGAAATTTATAATTTAATTTAGTTTTTAAATATAAAATGAATAAATTAACTTTATTTTAAAGTGCTCTCAACGACATTCTGTACGCTCGAGTACGCTAGAAAACATTTTCATGTTGACGACTAAATGATATGAATGTTAAATAATATTTTTACCTTGAAGCAAAGTAAGGAATACCAGTTTATGAAATTAATAAATATATGTAATTGTGGCTTCTATTATATCCTTAATGCTAAGATTAAAAAACCGGCGAAGCGCGAGTCGGATTCGGGAACCAAGGGGTCTGTACCATTCATTATCTATAAAAACGGCAAAAATCTCTATTGTATTATTTATTGTCTATTGTATTGTCTATTGTATGGGAGCTCTGTTAAATATTTATTTAATTCTTATTTTGTACTATTTGTAGTTATAGCGGCAACAGAAATACATGGTTCATGAGATATGGCCTGGTGACAAACAGTGGGGAACGGAAGTGTCTTAATAGGAACGGAGCGCCACACTGCCTACCCTGTTATGTGATGTATTCCAGCGTGAAACTGAAAAAAAGTATGCTATTTTTCCAATATGAAAGATCTAATGCAAATAGCCGCGACACTAACATCGTCAACTTGTGCAAATGCATCAATACGATGTATAAATAAAAACCTTCTGCAGAGAATATAATTCAAACATGAGTTGGCGAAGCTTGTTTGTCTATTCGGCCGAAATTGATTTATTTTTTTGTAAAAGATTAAAGTAAAATTTGCTTTAGATAGACAGTTTGCGGTTTATAGATTGACACCACCGGATATTGCATGGCTTTCGCTCTGTGCTGTAGATATAAATAGTTTTTTATACAACGACTGCCAGAAATAACAAATAACACTGACCGAATGTAGATTTTAAGTAAATATTAAAAAAGGACGATGTTTAAATTAAATAAACATAATTTAAAATATTACACAGTTTTGGATAAATAACAAATAAGCAAATTTACATTTTAGACGCCATCGTATTGCAGAACGAAGGTTGTGAGTTCGATTCCTCTGGAGGGAATGAAATATTGTATATTTTCATTTCCTATGGGAACAAGGCTAAGATGGCTAAAGCTTACAGAAGAAGAAATGGAAATAAATTTATATAAATATTTTAATATAGTGGGGAACGGAGTGTCTTACCACCGAGGTTCTCTCTGTCTACCCTGCTGTGTGCGGGATACAGTGTGAAGCTAAAAAAAAAATTCGTTTCCTCGCGCAGGGATTTTGAACCCACAACCAGTCGCGTTAACGGTCACACACTTGCGCCCCTGCGCCACGACTGACCCAACAGAGGTTAATTATAACGTTCTATACGAGTATTTTAAGCTGTACGATAAGGTCAGAGATAAAATTAAAAAAATACATATAACATCAGAAACACAAAAAAAACTTTTAAAATGAAAAAATATCTTCAAAATTTACTAAGGTATTCTAAAGATCAGTATTTTCATTGCCAGATCGAAGAGAACAAAGCGCAGAGTTAAATTTCAAAAAAAAAAGTACAATTTTCCGATTTGTTTGCAAAGCAGAGAGTGTAGTGTATGTACACTTAACTTATTAAACTCCCGACCCGTTTTAAGTATTATTTATATAACTATCTCTTCCCCGCTCTCGTCTCTATGGCGCCACGAAGGGACTCTGTAACTAAGAAGTAATCATTTTTCACTTAAATATTTACATTTACATAATTTTCTATTTATTCAGCGAGGAGCATGACAAGCTATAGTTAAATTTGGTTTTAAGAAATATTACTCATTGCTGTGCGAAAAGAAAAAGTATCACGCATATTGGTTAATAGACTACACGCGATGTTTTCTCAACACGCAAAAATTTGGGTTCAGAACTAACGTAAATTATAAAAAAGAATAATTTTGTATGTAATTTATGTACCAAGTGTGTATATATTTAATATATATTTAATAATTCTCTCCAGAAATTCCATGACGCCCATATCTCAAAAACTTCGGCCGTTCTCTAGATTACAATATAACTAATTTAAATGAAAATTAATTATTTCGCTATCACTTTTAGTTTCTGAGATGTTTGTAGGCATACATATACATACAAAAGTGAGCAGATCATACTCAAATATCGACTTGGACCGCGACTACTGTAAGCGCCACAGGTTGCGAGTTCGATTCCCACTCATTTAAAATTTGCGTGTCCTGTCCTCGAACGAGGGAAAAAGTGGCTTTAAGTTCTGGAGGTGGCGTTAAGTTTGCACTCAACATGCAATGCCTCCGGAATTTGACGTTAAGTGGAGAACGGAAGCGTCTTAATGGGAAAGAAATGTCTTAATTCTAGGGCCCCAGATACTCTTTCCCTCTGTACATCCTGAGATGCAATGTGAAGCTAAAAATAATACTTATTTTCTTCTAGAAATATAAAACAAGACATCATTTCTCTGACGTGTAGTATGAAGTAGCCCACAAAAGCCCTCCTCCCTCCAGGGAGGAAAATATCACAATTCCTTATTTACTATAAACGAAGAGAAATGTGATTTGCCTTTTGAAATATATTATAATATGTATGTACATATATATGAGGATATCATTGATGGATCGTCTTATTGTAAACTCGTTGACTGTGAGTTCGATACCTATATGGATTTAGTTTAGTCTAGTCGCTCCGCTCTTATAAGACAAGCCGCAGCGTTTAGTTCCGCAACTTAATATTAGAATTTGAGCACAGAAGGAAAATGGAGTATCTGGATTCTAAATTTCCTACGACCTGCTAAGCAAGAAGAAGTGTGAAGATGAAATAACACGCTTTGTTCAATAGTGGAAACATGAAAATATATCACTAATTTATTTTTAATTTACTAACATAAATTCAATAACACTAAGCACGAAGCCTTCATATTTAAAAGTAATGCGGCTACCTCTGCGTCATACGTTAACCAAGTCGAAAATATCAAATCACCATAGTCACGCAAACTACAAGTAATCTAGACGTAATAACGTCATTCAGAAGTTTAGTTTATCTATCTATAAGCACCTACTTTAGAAACAAACTAAAAGTACTTTAATAAAAATAAACACTTATATATTAATTATTGGCATTATACACGCACATATTGTTTTTATTGTTTTATTGTATTTGTATTATATTTGTATTCTTTAGAATATTATTTTTAATATTTAATACTTAAAAAGAAAACAAGTAATTATATCATCCTAATGGGAGAATGGGAGAATGGGTGCCAAAATGTATACAGCAGAACATGTCCTTGGAGAATCCAGTCCGCGCCACGGAATTGTGGTCACCTTGTCGGCCGGCAACGCACCTGTAGCTTCTCTGGCCCTACACGGGGTCGTGGGTGGCGGTGGTCACTTACCATCAGGTAACCCGAACGGTCGTTTGCCTTGTCTTTTTCATACAAAAATGAAGCCACTATGCTGAAACACTATTAATATGAATTAATAGTGTTTAAGCAAACAATAGCTGGTTTATCTATCGCGTCCAGATGAGCACTGATGCTTTGTCATAACCCGGAGATTATGTGACCGGCCATTTTCTGCCAGCCGCTTAAGGCGGATATAATGGTTATAGTCTACGTTATTAGCGATAGCGTTTTATGTTAACGTATATTATATGACATTATCAGGAAAACATTTTTTTACGTCATTATTTTTACCTTGTTTAACAAAAAATCATCCAAATCCTAAGTGATTATAAGTATTAAAATAATTTATGAAATAAACTCAGAATGACATAATATTTATAATACCTTATTATGTTATAATTTTCAAACAATTCAATACTAAAGCTTTATATAACTTAACAAAACCATGAAAGTTTAAATTTTCTCCCAAATATTATATTTATAGTTTAACCAGATGTACTCTTAGTAGCTTTTTGCTCAAAAGTCTTAGTACCTATTTTCGTACAGTTTTTAAAAATATATATTTTTCTTTCGTAAGCGTAGAAAAACTTTTTAAAAATTTAAGTATACTAACAAACTTAATTTAAGGGGCAGACAAAATAAAATCGAACTTGGGACACAAGCTCATTTTGAAGTGACGTATGATAAAGTAAGGTGGCCCAACACGGCATAACGACATCGATTTATACCACATATCGTCCTAAATGAAGATCACGAGCATAAAACTAGATTTGAGTTACATGAAAATCATTTCCCTAACGACGATTTTCCTTATCATCACGAGCTTTAATTGAACGAACAAACTTTCATACTAAAATATATCTTCCAGCTAATTTCGTCTGCGCTTTTGGATATCACTAGCAAATTGTGAAATATGTTATATTTTTACTTAATTTTTTAACTTTATAACGTATCCCGAAGATAGCAGGCTGGTTCAAGACAGAGAGTTTTTTCGAACGTGAGTTAACTTATATTAGCTCTATTGGCATTTACATTGACATCTGGAGGGGAAATTTATTGAGAAGTTTGCCACCGAGAATTTTCAAGCATTATGTGTATGGCCGAGGGGGGTTTTACATACGCCGCTAATGCGGCAAGGGACTAAAAACTAGGCTTGCGGCCGTAGAACGGGTGAGGAAAGCAGAGAGAACCTAGTGTTAAGGCACTCTATATTTAATCTACATAATATATAATCACAATAATCAAAGCACTTAATAAAAACAAGCCGCAGAAATAACGCTTTCTTTTCAAGATAATATAAAAAATATTAGAAAAAAAAAATTCAATCACAGTAACAATGTGACGTCATCAAACAGAAAACGCAAAAAGTCAACGACGGCTGTTATTAGCACTCTCGTATGCATTTGTAATGCACGATTGTATACAGGTGAGTATTATGGATTCCCACTTGGCATTTCGCCAAGACTCCATCCATTCGACGTATCTTGTGTTCATTCGCGCCTGTGACGCCCAATGCGAGAGGTAGCCAAGATAGAAGTAAATGTTCAACAAATAAAATAAACATCGCAAATAAATATTTTCCAATTGTATTTAGTTAGAAAGTTTCTTGATTTTAAGTTTGTACTTCAAAAGGTAATAAACGACATTCTTATGGGATCGTTTTATTTATCCGTCTGAGATTGTGTTGAGATCTATCTGAAATTATTATCAGATATTTAGTTAATAATTCTTTGGAGAACAGAAATTGCGCTTCTGATACAAAGTAGTCAAAAGATATTTGAATTGATGTATAGTTTTTGCTTCATTTGTATAAAATTCACCACGTAATTAGACCTACAGTTATAAAATTTAGAACGAAGTAAGATCTTACAATACAAATAAAGGGAAAAGAAGTTATCTTTTCAAATAAAATAATTATTTTTTTTTAGATATGGGTTTGAAATATTTTCCCTATATGCTGCTCCTGTAAAAGGAGCGCCGATGCTTCTACCCTGTATACATATATTATATAAAGAAAAGATAATAGATAAATTTAGCAAAATTTTGTAAACGAGTAGAAACATAAAAGCTAAATAATTAGTTCCACTGTCAGGTTTGATAGAACACAAAACCTTAACAGGAAGAAAGTCATAGTGTCAAAAATTCAAATAGTCAATTGACGGAACTTCGTGTTCGTATTCTGTTTTTCCTTGGCCCCTTTTGCATAATGCATGGTATGAAATGGAAGGAAAAACAATGGTAAGTGAGCAGAAGTGGGGCGGACATGTGGACGCGACCTCAATATATCGTAGCTTTTTTTTGTTTTTTGCTTCCCTCTGCGTTACCCATAGATATACAACATATATCTATAGGTTAGGCAGAGGGAATTTATGTGTTAAGACACTCTGTCCCCACATTCTTGTGTTGTGTAGCGGACTTCAACATCGCGAATTCATTTATTACTAGAACGTAGAAATGGAAATAATCCTCTGACTGAAAATCGAACCCACAACCATCGTGATTACAGTCATGCGGGGTGCTGCTAAGGTGACCTAATTAATTATGTTATATTTCCCTCGCTCTAGTAACAAGACAACGCACGGTGTTGACTTGCGCCAGGAGAGACACTACATATAGAACAGAAGGTTCTCATACAAGTTACCTACTAAGCAATATACAAAAGGAAGACAAAGGGCGACATTGAGATTCGCTATTCAATATGACACTCAGAGCTGAATGTGATAGACACTAGGTTATCTGACTTTCGTGCTATATGCTCGACCAAGATTACGTTTAAACAAAAATAAAAAAGCTATATATATTTAATTAAATTCACCAATACACGTTAAAGTAAATAAATTATACGCCTACATAAAAAAGGATAGCAATGTTAACTGAAAACACAACGTATTAATATTACACAGTTTAGTCGACCAGCATGTGAGCTAGTCTGAAGTTATTTTATCTTATAATATTTTTAATAATATAGTTAACAGAACAGACTTATAAAAGCTAAAGTTTGAGATGAACTACACGTATTATAAATTTGCAATATAGTTTTTCTATTAAATCTATTCGTAATTGCGTCATATATATATATATATATATATATATACTCTATAAATGTTCACTTTCTTTACTTATATTGTAAACAATATAAGTAAAGACAGAGGGAACCTAATATTAAGACACATAATCATTAAGATAATAATTAAAAGACTATTTTCAAAAATATACATTATTTTGATTAATTAATACAATTTGTTGCAATATCTATAGGCGTTTTCCTTATCTGAGCTGATAAACTTAAGCATTGATAATTTGAAAAATAAATGTATGACTAATTCTTTAAGTAATAAACCAGTAACGTGCAAGTCGGACTTCGGTACTAACTAATTTCAGATATATAGGTCAACGGGAAGTATAACTTATAAAAGTTGATAAACTGAAGTATATGGAGGTATATACTCATTTTGTATGAAGCGACCAATAAATCTATGGTTGTAATTATTATTTTATATAAAATATATATAAATTTGCACTTTTCGGATATTTTCCTTTATTTTTATATATGTAACTAAATATTATTAACGGCGTTGAGTTCTGTCACGCAACACGCAATGCCTCCAGAATTCGGCAGAAAGTGGAGAACGGAGTGTCTTAACACCGAGGTTCCCTCTGCCTACCCTGCTGTGTGCGAGATACAGTGTGAAGCTGAAAAAAAAATTAAACCGTTCTGAACTAGCGTTTACATGGTATGATTTTCTGGCACATCCACAGATGACATCCACATGGACAGATAGATTACAAAGTTATTTTCTAAGGGTCTCGTGTTAACTTTTGAGGTACAGAATTCTAAGAATAGCATACAATTTGATAATTAAATGTTTCACATTTCATTATTATCAATATATTGATTAACTTTAGATTAAGCGATATGAATTTATTAAATATTAACAGCTTACCATATGTTGGTTGTCAGTTCTGTTAATATATTTTATCGTAATGGAAGTAAATAGGTCTTTATTATTAGTATTTTTATTATTGTTAGCGGTGACAAGAATAAAAAATGCAAGAATATTAGCATATTTTCCTACACCGTCTGTAAGTCATCAAGTTGTGTTCCGTCCACTCGTACATGAGCTAGCCCAACGTGGACATGAGGTCATCTCCATCACCACAGATCCATTTTTTCCACCAGGAAAAGCACCTGCTAATCTTACTGAAATTGATGTTCATGATATTTCCTACAATATGTGGGGAGATTTATTAAAATTTTATAAAAACGGAGATAGAGAAGATGTAATACATCAAATATTGCTTACACTCAAGACATTGGCAAACATTTTTGATCAACAAATGGAATCACCTCAGGTGAAAAATATGTTGAAAAATAAAGATAAGAAATATTTTGATCTATTAATTCTTGAGGCGTGGAGTCGTCCCCTTTTAGGACTGGCTAATATATTTGATGCTCCTGTCATAATAATCAGTTCGTTTGGAGCAGTTCCAATGCACTATAATTTATTTGGTGCACCTATGCATCCGTTGCTATATCCTACTCCTGGAAGACAAAGATCGTACAATTTAACTTTAGTTGAAAAGGGATTTGAACTATTTAAACATATGGCATTCGAATACTTGGTGAGCACAATCGAAGACCATGACTTAAAAATTGCAAATAAGCATTTCGGTGATTCAAATTTCAAAAGTCTAAATAGCAAAATTAAAATGATGTTTTTAAATGAGCATCCTATGTGGGCTGATAATCATCCAGTACCACCAAGTATTGTTTACATTGGTGGTATTCATCAAACGGAAAGCAAACAGCTACCACAGGTATGATATTTTATATAATGAATAGACTAAGAGTACATGCAGGTGAGTCAAACACTGAGCATTTCTCTTACCAATTCTAATGATGCTTGTTACTTTCAAACTGGGAAAACAAAAATTGATTGACCAACAAATCATTGATGCACGTGCTTTTAATTTCCTTATTCATTTTTTTTTAATGTACAATAGGTTTTTTTCAATTAATATAAACATACTTTTGAGTATTCTCTATAATATAGAATATAAAATAATCAATAACTTAATATTAATGAATATATATAAATAATAACTTAGACTATGATTTGTCTATTGTAGGCTTTTGAGATATTTATTTTTACTATATGATGAATAAATAATTTTCATTAAAATGTTTAATTTAAGGACCTCAAGGCTTATTTGGATTCATCGATACATGGTGTTATATACGTAAGTTTTGGAACAAATGTTTTACCATCTCTCCTACCCCCGAAAAAGATTGAAATGATGGCGAGTGTTTTTTCTAAACTGCCTTATAACATTTTATGGAAATGGGACCAAGATGTGCTTCCAGGACGATCAGATAATATCAAAATATCAAAATGGTTCCCACAACCTGAGCTTCTTAGTAAGTATAAATAAGTCTTTGATATAAACAAATCCTTTTGCTTAATTTCAATGATTAAGGAAATTTCCTAATTCTAGTTCGCTCATAAATCTTAGGAGGTTGCTTATTTATTACCTATATCAAAATCCTATGTAGTAAAATACCCCCAGGATATGAAAGATATACAATTAAATTAAGTATGTTTATAAAATTAAATGGAATTTAGGTCTATAACCATGTATCATAGTTAGAAATTGAGTTAATCCATTTAAAAAACTACTGATATTTGCCTTTTTCCCAATATCAAAATAATAATAACCAAAAATTCTTACGGTGCCTAAAAAAAAGCTAATATAACAAGCAAGAAAATAATTATAATCATTATTTTATTTATAGAACACCCAAATATAAAATTATTCATAACTCAGGGCGGACTTCAATCAACTGATGAAACTATAGATGCTGCAGTTCCTGTTATAGGCATACCAATGATAGCAGACCAGTGGTACAATGTTGAAAAGTATGTTCTTTATAAAATTGGACAACTTCATGATATTACTACTTTGACAGCCGATGAATTGGAGAAATCTATCAAAACAGTAATTGGAGACAAAAGGTAATTTTTATGTTAACTTATTATTCGTATATTTAGATAAAAAGACCATTCGAAATATTGAAAATATACTCCATTCTTTTTTTCTTTTTTCCGTGTTTATTTAAGTGTTAATGAGGAGGAAAGAAAAATTCTTTGTAGAAGATATATAATAAATAGTTAATTTAACGAAGCCTTTTATGTTAACTAAATACGTATGGTTCAGTTGGTCATAGCGCTTGGAAGGTTTCCAAAGAGGTGCGGGTTTAAATCCCGCTACGTTCAAATTTTTATATGTTTTCTAAAAAATATTACTTCATCCTTCTTGTCTTATGAAAAATCTATTATATTTTGTACTTACTCTACGTTTCGGTTATGTTATATTATTATATTTCAGCTACAAGGAAAACATTTTAAAGCTAAGAGCTCTTATGAGAGAGTATCCAATTAAACCTCTCGACAACGCCGTCTGGTGGACGGAACACGTAATAAAGTATGGAGGGAATCATCTTCAATCACCCGCAGCCAATATGCCCTGGACAGAATACTATGAAGTCAAACTTATAATCATTGTTTTAACTATCTTAGCGAGCATTTTAGCTGCTTTATTACTACTTATTAAAAAGATAATTTCAATTACAATTAAGCGTTTAATAAGAAATGTTAATAAAAAAAAACATAATTAAAACTTCTAAGGCTTAGGTTCACGTTATATCCCTAGCTAGATGTAAACAGAATAGAACAGAAAGTGCCACGGTCTCTGTGAACTTCTTTCACCTTGTCCACTTTCATAAACCCCTTAAAACTTGACTTCCAGGGGTCCGCGTACTTTTTACGTGACCTTCCTCCAGAATTCTAGACTGGACTGGCTGTGATTTCAAAGGTTAACAGAGGTCTCCCTCTACCTTACTGGCTTTTTCTTCTTCATTCTCACTGTGACATCCTCCCTAGTACGTGACGTGAGAAAATTACCGTTACATTTTCTTGTAGTTTGGAAAGATATACCGGCAATATATATTCCTAGTTTCTAATTAAAGTTGAGCTGGCTTGTTTAACTTGTAAGTATGAGATATATTTGTATACTCCGAATATGATTGATGTTTCTTAATAACGTAGATCGGCATTTCCTTGTTGAAAGAACTAGGTAAGTACTAGTGATTTTGCCATTTTAATAGAACATGTAAAAAAAATTGTAGGTTCGGTCTTCACTTATTTAGAGCAGGACTTATTTAGAATTTAACCTTTTCCTTTTTTTTCACTCTGGAAATAAAGCAAAAAGCGGCGTAAATTTCCGCCACTAAGCACGTAATGTCTCGAAAATTCGGGGAAAGGCAAACGGAAAGGGAGTTGACTGTCTTAACAATAAGTTCACTCTGCCTATTTTCCTATATGTGGGATACATAGATATGTAGAATAGAAGATGCAGAAAAGAGAATTTTTACGCTACAGATTTTTGTAAAAAACGAAAGTAAAGTAAAACATTACCTCATACAATGACCTATACTGTACATTTCAGTACAACATTAGCTAGGATTATATCTTATCTCATTACTGTAACCAATTCCTGTTCTTTCACAAAAGTTCTACAAGTACATTAAGGTTACTTGAGTATATAAGAATATAGTGATGTATACATGTGTAAGTGGATTTTGAATAATAATGATTAACGGAAATATATTTTCCATTGGCGAAAATCGAATTACGAAATAAACTGACGCTGGAATTGCTTAATTTTTTCGTCCACATAAATCCGTTGTGGTGCAGTTGTATCGCGTGTGACTGCAAACGTGACGGTTGTGAATTCGATTCCCACTCAGAATTTTTTTTTCGATTCAAAGGATGGATCGTGATCAATTGAAGAGATTAGGACTATTTGGACTCAGTGAGGTTTCATTTATATTTATATTTTATTCGTTGTTCATAATATTTATCTATAGCATACAAATATAAATATTATAATGTTAAATATTAATATGTCCAATTGTACATCGGTGCCTATTGCGTGATGACGCCTACCTTATTTATAAATATCAATTATCTTTTATGGCTGCACGTCTAATCCCGCATTTGCAGAGTTAGCAAGAACTTAGTTGTAAGACAGTTCTTTGCTTTCGACCTCAGTTTAGGAATTGGGTCGTAATTTTGGCGAATTGGGTGAAAAATTTGAAAACCGTTCAGTACTTCAGGTAAATATCCAATCTTTGCGTTTACAATCAGACGTCCACAATAAGTATGATTATTTTATATCATAATAACGAGGTTATCGGCTTAATTAATGGAACAACAAATAATTGATGTGATTGTTAAAACTTCATTATAATTAAAAGAGTAAACAAATGAGGTCATCCGTGCTTTTAAAACAAAAATATAATATTAGAGTGCCATTATCAACTAACAATATAAATTAATATTATTAATAGATTATATATATTTTATGCAAATACTGCGCACATCCCTGTAAATAAGTATTAAATATGTAAATATAAAAGAATGAAACAACTCTGCAGGGAGATTTAAAATTAAAAAAAATACAAACCAAAAGATTTTTTTTCTTTATCGCCTTTGTTTGTTGAAGACTAAGAAAAGCTTTCTTTTACACTTGCATTCAATCATTGCTAAAGCTCTAAATTTGAACATTTTCAGACTTAACTGAAGTTGAATTTAAACGAATGTAACACTTTAATTACCCAAAATGTATATATTATGGTGTTAATCTTTTAAAAGGTTTTTTGCATTCTATATATAAAATAAGCTATTGAGGTAAAACGTTTTTGAGCTACTTTTCTATTTTACCCGTATTTTTTTAGCGTTTTGTTGATATAATCAGCTTCACGCTGTATCCTGCACACTGCAGGGTAGGCAGAGGGAACCTAGTATTAAGACACTCCGCTCTCCACTCTCTGCCGAATTGTGGAATCTCCCGAACTCAACGCCGCGCTTTGCCTCGACACCAGAGCGATTACCTATTATATACCATTTTGATTAAATATAAACATACATAAATATTTCACTTCTTCGAGTGGGAATCGAACTCACAACCGTCGCGTTACAGTCACACCCTTGTGCCGGTGCGTCACGATGGCTTCGGCCTTGTTGATATTAGTAAATAATAAATCATATCGCTTGCCTCTAGCGTTATCTTCCATATCAATACCACTACCAATGATATCAAAGGAATTAGTATTATTCCAAATTCGTTTATTAATACTGTTACATCTAACTCATTTCTGGTGTAAAAATATTTTTTTTTTATATTTTTACAATCTACAAAAGAAATCTTATCTCGGTTGATTTTATATTAAACAATAATAGTAGATGTATATTTTACAACTTGGAACTGCTCCGTTGCAAAATTGTTGTTTTTTTTTAAAATAAATATTTAGTTATATAAACGTGTATTGGTAATATAATAATACAAGAGACCCCAGATTTGTACCAACTTAGGTACAAAAGCAAGGTACTCTTTACATTTTCACCATTCAAAGCTTAAGATTATGAATTATACTTAAGGTTTTACGAAGAAAATAACTATTGTATTGCGGAATGCTTATTACCAACGTCAGTATTCCCAAAGTAGTTAAGGTAGTTTTGTACATACGGCGTTTTTTTCACGACTTACTTATTTACATTATTTACGTTGTTGGAGAGTTTTTTTGTTGTATATGTGATGTTTATGAGTTCGATTATCTCAAGTTATTTATTTATTTTTATATTTGATATATTAAGGATTATATTAAAATTCAAGAGAAATGTTTTTTCAAATTATTTTCGCTTTTATGGCCTATTTGGTCTTTATCGAACAAAAATCCAGGTGTACTATCCTTTGGAGCACAGAAAGCAGAAAATTTTCTCTGTCTGCCCTACTGTAGGTGAAACACTTATATTACCATTAAACATTTAACTATTTTCGGCTGTTACACCACATCAGTCACAGTTGAAAATAATTTTTTAGTAATTTAGCAGATGCTTTTACATAGATGACACTTAATTTTCTGATATACGTTCTCTTAACCGTTAATTTGACTCGACATTTTTGTCAAAAAAGCATTTTAAAGAAGCTCTGTATAAAAAGAGCCTAACACTCAAGTCGGTTTCCATTTTAACCCAATTACAAATGTCCGTCTTCATTTCTAGGAATAAGCTGTGGCACAATTGGATTGAGGGCAATATGCTTTTAGATGCTTACAATGGAGCAAAAAAGATCCATTAATTTCTATTACTTCTGTAATATTATTTTATTGATAAAAAGCCTAACATTTTTTTTTTAAATAGTTTAAGCCGAGGAATTCACCTGCGGGCTGGAGGCGAGGGGGTACTTCCCTGTGCCCGATTAAAGGTTAACTTTCGATATCACGATAATCCCGCTTGAATTAGGCTTCATATTCCAGTGGCCACTACTGGTTGGAGCTAAACGTCCAAACAATTCGTTAATGACATCATTATAGTACCGAACGTGAGTTTTGTAATTATTCAGGCTTATCATGTCGACGATGCGTGAAATCCGCATTAAGTCCAGTTTTAGAGCGTTGTTGTGTTTCGAATAATTCATACAGTAAGCATGTTTGTATTTATGTGAATGTGTTTTAACTATCTCGTTTCTGCTACGGGAACGGTAATCATTTTTATAATTTTTATCCACTACGAAATAAAGACGGTATATGTTTTTGGGGTGAGAGGATGTTTCTTTATGTGTCGGTTTATGTAAACCAATGTTACATTTATCTCCGAAAGTATCAGTTAAATTTTGAAGCGGGTATTCAGTTATGAATCTGGTGCATGTTCTTAGATAGGTGTTACGTTAATAACTTACCAGGGGACGCGACAGTAATCATTTGCTTGTGAAAAACCAAATTGGTCGAGGACTGATTTTAATATATATTATTTAAAATTTCAACATAAATGTAAACAAGTATAGCGATAAAATATCTCCAAATTATTCGCGTTACCATAAAACTACAAAACTAACTTATTTAATGGCAGCCCCAGACGGATTTTGCGTTTCTTATTAAGTTCATAGGGAGTTGAGTACCTATGTTATTGCCACATCTACATCTTCTAGAAAAAAATAGGTTCGTAGGAAAAAGCTATGAAGAATAATACCCTGTTGTATATATTTCCTACTCTGTGAGAGAATAAACAACTTATATAAATGCTTTTTACGTTAATTATCTCTCGTCACATAAATTATTTTTAGTCGGGGATTTTAAATGATTTTAAGCTTTTTCAATTACATTTTAGCAGACGCATGAGTTTTTTAATTAGCTTCACGCTGTATCTCGCACACAGCAGGGTAGACAGAAGGAACCCAGTGTTAAGATACTCCGTTCCCCACTTTACCCTGAATCCCGGAGGAATTGGGTGTTGAATGGCGGAGCTCAACGCTTCAAAACTTTTTTTAAATTTTGTTTTTTTACTAATACAGCGTTAGTACTTTATTTTTGTTATGAATCTAAAATAATTATATGGTATACAGTCCACTACACACTACCTCTATTCTTTTTCGATAAAAAATCTTATAATTCACAATGAATCTATTATTTTACAGATTATTTTGAACACAATCAATTTGCTTTAAAGATTTATAAGAGAAAAAAGAAGCACAAAAAATTAAGAAATTAAAATAATCCTTATATTCTTGCTGGTAGGGTGAAATTTCCTAACATTACTTACCTGTATTTATTACGGTCGCCTTTTGAGGGTCAGACGGTGATTTTATACAAAAATAGTAAATAACGACCCCTTGTTCCGGGCGTTTGAACAAGATTGTAGCAATTTGTTCTATAACAAAGAACTAAAGTTACGATTTAAATGCCTTAAATGTTTATACACTGTATTTTTTCTTTGTAGATACTCCATTCTTTTTCTCGACTTCCAAGGGAGTTCTTCTTCTTCAACCTATTATTTTTTTTAACAGGCACCCCGCATAACTTAAAGGGGTCCCGAACGTTAATCCTAATAAACTATTGGCCTTGTTTTTGTTTTTAATTATTATTTTTTTATTTGCGGAGTATTACTTTATTATATTGGTATCTCGTTTGCTAGTACTTTCCTTTTGTTTCTTTCTGTAAAGATTTTGCTCCGGGAAACATAGCTTATTTTTATAAAATTTCTCCAATATCCGGTTGTTTAAACAGCTATAAGCTTTTTCTTTAGTAGACAGAGGGAATCAAGTTCTAAGACTGGCTGCGCTACTATAGCTAATTTGAGTAATCATAATAACAAAATGTAATGTATAATGTAATCAACAACAGCAGGGTAGGCAGAGAGAAACTCGGTGTTAAGACACTCCAATTTCTGCCGATTGCTTGAAGCATTGCGTGTTGGGTGGCAGAACACAACGCCGCGCTTTGCCTCGACACCACAGCGAAGAAAAACGGAAATATAAACGTAAATAAATATTTCACTTCCTCGAGTGGGATTCGAACTCACAACCGTCGCGTTTGCGGGCGGCACCCTTGTGCCACTGCGCCACGACGGCCTCAGATAGTTAAATTTTATTAGTAGTAAATTTCCTTAAAAAATTTGTATGTTTACATAGGCCCAAATTAAGCAGTTCTGCAATTATGTTAAATTACCTATTTAAGTTATTTTTTTATATTCGGAGATTCTGTATTGAAAGGCTAAATAAAATTTTGACGTATAATGAGATTTTTTTTTGTATTTTAGAGCCAGTTCAGCAATAGTGATTTCACTGAAAAACCATTAAACCTATAGAAACGTAAGCTAGAAGATTATTTGCCAGTTTTAAGTAAAGGAGAAGGAATATTGACATTTTAATAAAACAAAATTTTGAATGAGATATACGTTTATTATTAACAATTTCACTCTTATTTTCTCATATCATACATATTAAGAACTTGACAAAGGTAAGTATATAAGTAAATATTATACAAGTGATACACGATACAATGAACCAAATGCTTATGACATAAATTAATAATATGACGAAATTAATTTTTGTTCTAATTACATTCTCAAGGTAAATTAATTAAAGTTTATTTTATATTTGGTTTTAATTAATTAAAAAATATAAAAACCAAGTACCTTACATTCTCGTACTAAAAGATATACATAGTAAGAATTTTAATTTCAAAAATGTTTTTGTATCTTAGCGTTTATCAGGCAATATTTCTATACTAATACTTTTAGATCACATGATGTATCCCTACAGAGGGATGTAAAGAAATTTATGAAATTAATTAACTTTTTTGCACAATTCATAATGGATTCAAAAAGAAAACAAATTTCAATTTACAATTTATTATAAATTGTCTCAACTATTCCCAATATTTCTGTTAAAATAATATTATTAAAAATACAACGTACAACGATTTCAACGATCAAGACTCAAGCCTTAACTTCGTATTATTATCATGATTTCAATCAAGCCGCTATATAATCATAAAATAAACACAAAACGAGAAACTATAACTTTAAAAAACATTATAATTTGACACTCTCTTATTTTGGACGTGTCATCTCTTCTTGGCCTTTTCAGATATAGTGCGATATTAAACTCTGCAAATCAACAAGTTAAATTTTCAGAAAAAAATGTGGAAAACGGATTGGTATTTTACTATATTCTCTCTGCTCATTTTTACAGACATGAATATTTAATGAATATATAATAGATGTCAATACATCGAATAATGTCAGAGGATAACTATTATCTAAAGGTAGTCTTTACGATGTTATTATATACAACAATTCATCATTATTAAAAGTTAAAACATTACATAATATATTATATAATACAAGCTATTTATATTTAACGCTATTTACAATACAATAGACTACATCATAATATTTCATGTATTAAAACCGAACGATAAGAGATTAAAATAACAAATATAAAAATATATATTATGTTGATGTATTAAAATTTTGATATACCTGGACTTGAACTTACACTATCCTATTAAGATATTTATCATATAATTAACAAATGATCCTGTTATAAACGGGATAAAGCGTGAAGATGAAAATTAAATTTATCAAATCTTTGTTGCCTTTTCACTCACAAACAAATCTGACAAACGTAATAGAAGTTTATTAACAGTTGTGGTCTCTATTTGTCAATATCCAAAGCTTATTTCACCAGTTTGTATTAAAAAAAATTAGGTCGCGAAACTTCCATTAGTAACATTTTATATTTTTGTGAAAATAAAATTATACTTTTTGAAAATTGCAAACCGCCTTTATAACACCTTCAGAAGCTTTGAGAATCTAAATTGACACTGTTACTCAAAGAACTCAATTTAGCTGTGCTGAAGATAAGGCTGAGCTAGGTATAATATTTATAGTTAAGTAATAATATTTTAATTAAGTACAATATAATAATAGTATTACAAATGCAATTTAAAAATAATAATGGAGAAGTTGTGGTGTATAGGCACGTGACAGTTGTGGGTTAAATCCCCACTCAAGTTCTTAATTCGGAATAAAGTGTCTTAATAATAAATTCCTCCTGCTTACCCTGCTGTATGCGGGATACAGCACGAGACTGTTTTTTTAAATACTCTGGTGAAGAGGTAAAGCACGGCGTCGACTAATGAGAAACGGAGTTTTATCTCTAAATTAATATATGAAAAAATATAACGAAAGTTATTATCTTTTTCATTTAAATATATATAATAAATATTTGCATAAGATACATCTACCGCTTTTAAACTGTTAAACCTGTGCTGACTAGTAATATAAAATACGATAAATGTATGATGTTATACTAATAAAATAAAATGATAATTATACTAATTAAAAAAAAATCGCTATTTTTATAAACAAAATCGTCTGATAAACGTATAAAAATTTTAGTATACGAAGTAAAAAAAAAAGAAGCTGTAGTTCTGTACGCAAGAAACTCATCAAGACGAAAGCGCACGTACCTTTTAAATTGTAATACAGATACACTCGTGTCAAGCATAGCAATTTAGATAAAATGAAGGATTTTGCGTGTTTTGCTTAAATTTGGCAAAAAAAAAATTGGCAACAATATATGATGTATTTATCTTTATTTATAAACTGGACAAGAAATGGAAAATCTGCTTTTCTAAGTCAAACGCTTACCTATCTCTAATAAAAAAAAAAAAAAAAAAAGTCAGACACCACGTAACGGGATAGTTTTATAAGTTTTATAGATGTCGATAAAAAAATTACAATTTGTTAATTATTTTATGATTAATTCTCTTGGTTCTATAATATGTTATTATATTTTTAATTAAAAATAGTTTTCTAAAAAAAATATTTTAATTAAAGAAGGAGAAAAACTTTTTCTCACAAGTGGAGAGCTGAATATATATTTTTTTTAAGCGTTAAGTATTATGATAAGTAAAAAAATTAATGTGTATTTTGAAAAAAAAAACAACAATATTTTGTTATCTGTGTGCTCATTAAAAACTTTAAAAAGCTTAATTAGTAATTCCAATCAAAAAGCAATCCACCAATGTTCCTAACACACAACTTCTGATAGAGCTTACATGAGAAATATTCTTATTTTAGGGTTGTCACTTTATTTTTTTTTACCATGTATTAAAATTATTTTTTAACTAAATAAATATTGAATGATATTATAATGATGATCATATAATTATGTATGTACAAATTACAATATTACCATTTTACAAGATATCTTCTGAATAGTTAACAATAAAGTCATTTAGAGTTTGACAACCCTACCTGATCCTAGAAGATCCCTTCTAAACGATATTTAGTTTTCTTTGAAAAGTAGAGTTTGGAAAAACAAAAAGAAATAACAACGAAGTTTATCTTAGTTGCTAAGTTTAGATTACAGAGCTTACACATATTCTTTTGTTAGTGGAAATTTTGTAGATATTTACTTAGGTCGACGTATATATAATATATTATGTTGGTTATTGCTATTATATAACAAAATTAAGAATAAAATTTAAATTTCACCTCTCACACCACAGTTTATATAGAAATAAGAGTAACGAATCAATATGTTCTCTTTGGTAAGCATTAATTAATAATTTACCATAATAATTGACAACCCTGCAAACCTATTATTCAAGTAAAAACCTCTACGACCGATATTTAGTTTTCAATGAAAAGTAGGCTTGAAAACTGGATTAATGTGAATATCAGCATCCAACTTTATCTTTGCTTAGTATAAATTTGCTGACATTAAAGCCGATATTGTGTTTGTCATCGGTACTCAATTTGGTAATGCAGGTTAAGAGAACAGTGGAGCTTAAATACTCCATTCTCCGCTTTTTACCTTTTTTAGAGCCATTGTGTGTTTAATTATGAAAATTAACAGATGTAAGTGCTCTGTCATTAAAAATATTTTGAAATTAATAATTATTTCTATGGATTTAATAACTATTTCTATGGATAGGATCGAATTCAAAAATTTCATGTGTGACTTTTCCGCATATATGTTACATGTTATTTAAAATGTATCAATTTCTTAGTACAAGCTCGATGATAGTCGTAGAAATTCAAAGTTAATCTGGAGTAGAGTGAGTTCGCTCGTAAACAGCTGAAGTCGGACAGCCGGGTTGGCTCTACAAATTTCTATGTCTCTTGAATATACCTACCTGCCCTATTTTAAGCTTGAACTATATTATGTCACAAAGTGATAGGTTCAAATTCATAACAAATATTTATATGACAGCAAGCTTAAAACAGCTGTATTATGCGATATAACCTGTAGTCTCCTTTGATATAGTATGGGCTATTCAAGACAAAAAAAAAGTTTTTTTTTTTAATTTGAACGAATAGTTCCTATAATTAGTGCGATCAATCAAACTTTTTTTTTTCAGCTTTATAATATACTATTAGTATAGATTAAGCTGTGCATGAACTTATATAATAATAATAATTATTACCTAACCTTTCTCGACAAATGGATTTCTCCATCTAATATAACAAATGTACAAGTTTGTGATATAGATGTTTGTTCCACTTTCACGCAAAAACAACTGAACATATCTAGAAAAGACTTTACGGTTATATACCTTATCCATTAGAATAACACATAGGCTACAATTCATGTAAAAAATATATATTATTTAGCTACAATTAAGCAAGAAGTTTAAGCGGGCGAAGCCGCGTTTGGGTCGTTAGTCTATCATAAAAGGATTTTTTAAATTCAAATCAGCTGTGCCTGAGATTAATGCGTTTGACCAAAGAAGCTTCTATTAACACCGCATGCATTAACACCGTAATAGTTAAAAATTATCTATCCTATAGGAGGTTGTTGCGAGTTCGATTCCTACTTTGAGAGTAATTTATTTTTTCTATTTTCATTTGTTCCATTTAATTGTAATTCTGATAATGAGAATAAAAAAGAATTGTTGTCTTTATTTACTATACATATATACATTGTTTTTATTTATCACGTAAAAAATGATTTTAAATTCTTATTAACAAAATGACTACTCACTATTCTACTCAAGTTCAGAGATGTTTCTTTGAGTGTTACTTAAATAGTACTTTTCACACATGAAATAGAATATACGTGAACTAACTAAAGGTATTTTTCAGATTTTATAGTTCACAGTAAATTCTGTTTTTTTAAATCATTTTCTAATTTTTTTTTCTTAATATTGCGAGAGACAATAAAAGTTTGTAAGTAATATTTCCGCATTCATTGACATAATTGAGTTAAAAAATATTATTAATTATCTATTATCATTTATCTTAGAATTTTCGTACAGCAATGTATAAACTACATGAACTAACTATTTCGTTTCCACCAAAATAAAGAACTAACTGAAATAGTATAAATTAAGTCAATATAAAGTTGAGTAAGTTTGCCTTTAATAGTCGTAGTTGCTATCGAGCAAACTTCATACACTTTGTTTCATTTAAGTTAATGAAGAAGTAAAACAAATGCTCAACGAGATCATAGTTCTGTTAAAGCTTTACAAAGGAGTTTTTTTTAACTTTTTCACTCTTAGTAGAGCCAACGTAGCGCAGTAAAACATGTTTTTCGCTCGAAGGAATTATTATATTTTTTTAGTCTCACGCTGTATCCCGCACGCGACAGTTCACTTTCCGCTGAATTTTCGAGGCATTGCGTGTTCAGCGGCGTAACTCTACAACCAGAGGGAGGAATTCCACCTAGTGGGTATCGAACTCACAAATGGTGCATTTTAAAGTCGGACAATTTCATCTTTGTGTCACGACTGGCTTCTATTCACAATTATATTACTATGAAATTAAGTTAGAATTGTTATCAGACTTCGTAGAGTCGACGCGGATAGTATCTATATTATATAGTACCTTCTTGTAAATATCTTAAACTTTCAACTTAAGTTCAAAATAAAGTTGAATCGGTTGATAGTCTTGGAATTTCAAAATAATCTCAGATGAATACTTAGTTACTCGCGCAAACTTGGCTGGATAGCTATTGTACATAGCTGTTCTTAAGATAGTTGAGGCCGTCGTGGCGTAGGGGCGTTCGATCGTGAACGCAACAGGTGGTGGGTGTAGGTTCCCAGATTCACTCTACCTACTCTGCTATATTCGGGATGTGACGTGAAACTACATAGCAAAATAAACAAAATATGAAATAATAATACCTTTAAAAATTATTTTGATGGTACTTTACTCATATTTTTATGTTTATAGAATCTGTCTTGTTATGTTGTACTCGTAAGTGATATAGACAATACTGCTGTACTTTACACTCAACCGTATGTACTAAAGTAATTACTCTGAATGATAACACGCCTTGGGAATAAAACGCTCACTCCAGTCTGTTTCAAAGTATCAATGTCAGAAATGTAAAAAAAATATTTTTGTATAATTGATTTAAGAAATATAAAAAAAAAAAGAAACCCGCTGAGTTTCTTGCGCCAGTTCTTCTCAGGTCTGAGGCATTAACTTTGTTGAACTGCTGGTAGATTATTTGACGTTGAAAAAATGAAGTATGATTTTTTTTTATTTTGAATAAAATTATTTGACTTTGACTCATATTATTAAGATTTAGAGTTTGTACGGTTGAACGCGATAACCTCAGGAACTACTTCTTTTATATTGGATTGTCAATTTATTAAGAAAGACTAAAGGCAACATATCATCACGCTATGATCAAAATGACAGAAACAGAGAAATTATAAAAAATGTAGCAAAATGTGAAACTTTGAAAGCTCATGTTGCGTGTCGTGTACTATTTGTGATTTCCATTGGGTTTCATCACGTCAGCTATTTCTCTATATCAACTAAAACTGTCATATGACATATATCTCCTAGTTATTTTGATTTAACGCAGGTACCCACGCAAGAGATATTTCATAATTGTAATGAATCAGGTAAAATGACCGGGTGACAGCGCAGTTTTTTCTTTTTATAGTATTACTTAGTTTTGTGTAGTGAATACACATTCATCATCTCATTTTCGTTTACAGTAAATATTCTAAAAGCAACGTGAAACACAAAAGGTTTATTTTACTCAAAAGTTAATATAAGTACATACTTTTAATAACATAAATTAACATTAATATATTTCCTACAAAATTTCCACTAAAATAATAATAATATAATAATTATTATTATAATTCTAAAACTAAAAACGGTTTTTTACAATATGACGTAGCAGCGCGATTAAAACGCGCCGGCTATATGTCAGCTGGCGTAACACGTCAACAAAAACAGCGATGGATGTGAAACTGAAGCATCTCCCCGTTGCATTGCAAGTGGATTTTCGCCTGTAACCATTTGAATATTAATAATATGTGTAATCCCTTTCGTGTCTACACCATTGAATATTAATCAATGAATAATAATGTCATTGTATAAATTGAATGGTATTATAATATGTAAAGTCGGGAAAACAAATGTAAAAGACACTGACACAAGAATCGAACTTGTATTGACAGTATATTTTTATACAAAAGAGGGCTATTTTAATAAACAATTAAATTTACATGTCATCGATTTTCATTGTTCATTTCATTCTACTTTCTTACAATAATATATTGCTTTCTGGTTTTTCTTTAGTCTTTTGTAAGACTTCCAGAGCCCTGAATTTATGTTTAAATATGACATGATATATTTATGTACTATTAACTTTATGAACACTTTACCACAAAAAAATATCAATCAAACACTACTGCACTGTAACTTGCCGAGCCGCCAGACCTACTTAAATTTAGCAAGGTTGAAATTGATTGGCCCACGACGTGATTTGCCCTAATTTTAAACAAATTTTTAGATTTCTGGCAGGAGTAAATGCCCACGTAAGCGTTTTTTTAATATTAAATAATCTTCTTTTTTTTTATTCTTAAAAACATTTATCAATATTCAAAAATGCAAATAATATATATAAACTAATTATTAATTCAAATTCACAATAAGATGAATCTAACTAATTGTATAATTATATTACCTTTATTAAGAATCCCCTATTTTTTTTTAAACAACTACTGCCAATAAAACAACTACTGAGGCAATATTAATAAATTTGCTGTCGTAAAAAATACTGTATCATTTGTGATGTGAAATATTTCATACTAACCTCTTAATACATGAACAGATACTGCTGAAGCGGCGACATCTGCCAGAGAACATGTATAATTTCCAGAGTCTATTCTATTAGCGTTCGCGATGTAGAGACGGGATAGAGCTCCGTTCGACGTGGCCTCTGTTTTGACACTGTCAATGAAAATAAAAATAATTGCTGTCTTTTCCACTGTGAACTGTTGAATACATTATTTTTGTGTTTTTTACAACGTTAAACTAACATATTAATTTGATAAATGTTGACAGTAAAACCTGAGTAGACCCTATTGTCGAAAAACTAATTAATTTTTAAAATAATGTTTACCTTTACTCAGAAAGTGACTTTAATTTGGATTTAGTGTTTAGATATAATATTTGAAATAGTAGCTTCACACTTTATCTCGCATACAGCAGGGTAAGCAGAGGGAAACTAGTAAACTAGTTAAGACATTCCGTTCCCCACTTTCCGCCGAGGCATTGCGTGTTGAGTGGCGGAACTTACCGGCGGGCTTTTGCTTTGGTGCCATAGTGAAGAAATGAAAATTTTAAGAAAATCTCTCGAGCGGGGATGACCTCTCATATTTGAAATATAATTATATAGAAACGCTTTAAATATTTTATTCACCATCAAGTGTCTTTTGCGTCCTCAAGGTAGTCGTAGGTAGATAGAACCTAAGGATTAATCACATAAAGAGGAAAATATGTTGCAATATTGTATCTAATCGGATCGTACAAACAATAATATTATTTGAAAATGTAAATATCCGACTGAATGAAGGTGGGAAATAACAGAACATAAATTTACGTAAATATATTTCAAATATTTAAAATTATTCAACTAGATGTAAAAGAAAACCGGAATAATATCCTTTATTTCTCTTTAGGAAATTTCTTATCAAGTTATATACCAATAGGAGCCGTTATCTAGAGTTAACATTTTAAATAATTTATGAGTCCGTTTGGAACAGAGAAGGTCATAACTCGGGGACGTTGCCAAGTCACACGGAATGACAGTTCTGAAATTGCGAGTCCAAGAAACCCTTAATGAAATCAGTGTTTTAATTAAATTCATTCAGCCACAATCATTCTCAAACAAAGGAAACCAAATTAACTGTGACAATTTTCTTTCTAATAAATCTTACCCCTGTTCACATATGTACATTGTACACGCGCTTATGAAAGGATTGCGAATAACTTCTTCGTCTTCTGAGCAAATTTCATATCCTTAATTTAACGTATAGCGGTTAACCTTTTAATTCTATTGTTCAATTTTGATAGGAATCCTTTAAATTACAGTTACTATTGTTTCCGTTTATTGGTCCTTCGAGCCGGATAAAGGAAAGTTGATGGAAAATTATATCTATAAGATTTCGTGATTGCTTTGGGAATTATATTTTCGATGTTTATTTACGAGAAAGACTTTCAAATTTAACAAGATATACAACAGGGATTATAAGCTCTTTTGTAATCTCTTAAAAGCATGGCGTAGTTTTAACGCAACAGCATAGCGTCTGACTGTAAGCGTGACGGTTATGGGTTCGATTTCGACAATTCAATCTATCCGGTCCCCTTTGCCTATCCAATCCTGTTTGTGTAATAAAGCATGACGCTAAAAATAAATATAAAATACAAACAATGAAAACGTCTTGAGTGTGAAGAGATATAAGTGATAACGACAGTTCTTATTAAACACAACATCCTTCAATTCTATATTCATTTACACAAATTTGTTTCTTTAATAAAAATGAGCAGAAAGTATTAAACGGAGTGTCTTCACACTATAACTTTCCTATTAACCCTTTGCCTAACTCGCTTTATACTGAATACAAAGTGAAACTGAAAATATAAGATTTTGCTAATATTCAAAATATTTATTATAACAAGAAAAATTCTACGACGTCTTGTAAAGACTGGCGGCCATGACCGAATCGCCTTTTAGAATTATTAAATAACATAACAACTTTGACCATTGTTCCAAAAAAAGAGCAGTGACCTCGTCCTATATAAAGTGTTCACACATTATGTAGACGTAGAAATGTATAATATTTATTTATTTATTTTTAAGTATTTGTATTTTTTTTATGTTTATTTTATAAGAAAGAGATTTGATTTTACAACCCCACCCCATCACCTTACATAAGACATTTCAAAAGCACTACAATGATTTACTTAGATTAGCTTTTATTTTTAATTTGTATTTAAGTTATCTTTTCATCTTATGGTAAAGCAGTTTAAAGCCTTCTTATTGCTTGTTATTTATTACGCACTAGCTATGCCTACGGCTCCATCTGGGTGGAAAAATGCATTTGCAAGGATACAAAATATGATTTATCCCGTATCAATCATAAAATTGAAGTTTGTCAATATATACCTTGTGATTTTACTTTACTTCTTTTGTATTGGAATCTTAGAAACTGTTATTCTTAGGGATCCGTACTCTGATAGTAAAAAAAGAAAAATTTGAACCATCATTTTAAAACTAAAAAGATAAATATATTTATCAATAACTTAAAATATCTATCTATAGGCACATTTTTTTTTTGAAAACTGAACTCATTGACAAAGTAACTTCATGACCGCGTATATTCTTATATTCAATTCTATACTTTATTTAACACAAAATTGCCTAATTTAAAAGCAACCCTCATTTATTTGAAGTGCCTTTACGATTTATAGCAGATCGCGCTAATTAAGTTCCATTGGAACAAAGTGGGAATTATCATTCGTTAGATAAGTTTAATTAAATTTTGCTGCTCATTTGAGAAAATAATAAATATTTTACGTTTACAAACTGTGAGTGTACTGTGATCTTGAATTAATAAAACATATAAACAAATAATTAAGTGTAACCACTTGTGTCTACAAGTATAGATGAAATAAAATGTGAATAACTGATAAAAAAAATTAAATTCGCAAAAACTATGTTTTTTATATATTAAGTAATAGGTAAATAAAAATATTATTTTTTTGTATCACGTTTTCACACATAAAAATGAATTTACAATCATAGAATTGGTATAAAAAATAATTTAAAATCCGCGGTAAGCGACACGCACTTGACCGGTGTTTTTGCAGGTGCATGCCTTATCTCACACAGGGAATGTACAGAGAATCCAGAATTATGACTCTATACACTCTGCTTTCTGACGTCAAACGTGAAACTCAACAAAATAGTTTTAAATAATATATAATCATGCTGACTGACATCATGATGCTGTTAGCTGAATAAAAAAAAGGTAAATAACATTGAATTTTAAAAAATAAATAATACAGCGCTCGGTAAACCAGTAATTTTTCTGTGCATTATATTCAATAAGGTATATATATAATCTAATTACGTTATGAATTATTAACGAGTAATCATACTTAATTAAAAAAATCGGTAGAGTGCAAATCTGACTGACCTACCAAGGGTTCCGTATCCATTTCAAGATTGTGTGTCAACAGAAAGCACAAGTTATAAAAATTTATAAACTACTCTTATTTTGTATCAAATAAAGTTAAATTATAAGCTTTTAATAGTTTTTATCTATAATATATGTAAGTATAAATTTCCATTTTTTGGATTTTTTCATTTATTTGTTCTGGTATTACTCACTTCTTGCCAAATATTATTATTGTAGGTCTACAGAAAATACCCGTATAGGTTTTACACGCTAAATAAAGTTTACAACTTCAGGTCAGTAGTGACCTAATATATGAGTATTTTTATTTAATTTTTTTCCCTTATTTGTATTGTAAGTTCTCATTTCGTGCCAAAATTTATAACTATAAGTCCATGGCAGGTGTCTTATAGATTTTTCTTACGCGACAAATTTAAAACAAAATGCAGCAAAAACGTTGCATATTCGATTTTAACGGTCGTAATTATTCCTTTTCGGAGTACGGAACCTTAAAAAACGTGATTCTATAAAAAACGAATTGAAAGGACGAGACGATCGCTGAGCTTGGGTATAATATAAAAAGAATTATTTTTAAGCTGCCTTAATGTATGTTCATTTTGAAACGAGGAGGGTTGCAAATTCGATTTTTATTACTTACGTTTTTTAGACACGTACAAATCTTATTATGTGATGCCCGTCTTTTTCTTGCTGTTATTGGTAAGAATAATAATAAAGGACTTGTATTGAATTATTATATGGACTTTAATTTAATTTAATGTCGTAGTAGCCTGGGTCACACCGTTTGTGCTCTGATGATTTGATAATAAAACAAAGCACGGGTTTGAGCCCACCATTCAAATCCTTTTTATTAAGTTGGGCTTCGCATGAGGAACAGTGTCTTAACAGAGGGTTCCCTCTTGAAATACTACTGTTGAGCATTTGGCGAGTTTCGCGGTCGCCTTTAATGCGACCGTTATTAATTCAAAACAAACTTATTTATATATATTTATATATAAGTGTTCTTGACTTCGAAAGTACAGCTCATCTCTTTAAAAAGGAAGGAAAGTCGTAAATGGAGTAGTATCGCACATTTTTTTAATATTTATGTCATGTAAAATGTAGGAATCATATAGAAAATATATCAAAATGTACATAATAATGTGTGTAAATCATAGAATCGTGTTAGTTAAATTACAGGTATGCTTTATTTTTTTTAAGTTAACGTATTTCCCGCTCAAAGTGAGGGAGAAAAGAAAGGGGGCGATTCACCACACAATATTTTAAATTCTGGGCGGAGTATGGGGGACGGAATGTCTTAATACTAGGATCCATCTGCCTACGCTGCTATATACGGGATACACTTAAAAATATATCGGTGTTGAAAAATAAACTATACCATACCTTACGCCACCCCTCTTCGTATCGTAATTCAACAATCGCCCGCCGTGTTTCCAACTGACTTGCCTCGCGGGTTGCGGCACTTCGCTGACGACGCACCGCAACTCGATAATTGAGCCCTCTTTATAGAACTTGTCATGAAGTGGACGGCCGCGCTCGTCTATTATTTCAACTTTTGGCACTGCAACAAGTATTATAAATAATTTTAAAACGACGAAGAATTGTTAATACACACAAATTTACTTTTTGCTTTCTTTTTTGTATATTTTGAAATATCAAAATGGAAAGCGAACCTAATACAATATTATAGTGTTTTAATTTACCTTGACTGATTTTGAACCGATACAGATTGAAAAAAAGAGAATTAATTATAAATATTTTTCAGTCAATGTGTCATTGTATTTTATAAAGTAAAAAAGGATGATTTCAAATATCTGTATTCTTTTTATAAATAATTATTATAAAAAAAAGAACCAATGTCATGATTATAGATAGTAGATAGTGATAGAACTTTATAAAAGTTAATAAACTTAAGTAGTATATATAGTCCGGCAGAAAGTGGGGAACGGAGTGTCTTAACACTACCTTTACCTCTGCCTAGCCTGCTGTGTGCGGGATACAGCGTGAACCTGATAGTATAAATAGTACTAATAAATATATGCTCATTTTAAATAAAATTAACTACAAATATAATTTTGTAATGGTTTTCTTCAGTGGCATAGCTATCAATTTCCATTTTCAAAAAAGAACAATTAAAAAATTATGATAATTTCATAATTTAAATCAATAAAAATATATGAAATATTGAAAGCATTTACTATCCATAAAATGGGAACTGTAAAGGATCAACAGCAATTAAACTATCAACAGAAGCTTACAGCAGAATGATCGTTCAATTTCCAACAACACTAATTGAAATGTCAGAAATATACAGGATTGGTGAAAGATCATTTCAATATGATATTTTCTGTCCTATTATTATACTTTTTGATTTTTTGATGAGTCTCTTCATTATATCTTAAAATTTTATAATAAATAGGAACTAGATCCCTGATCCCAATTCGAGAGAGTGATTATATTTAATTTATTTTCTATTTACTTGTCTGGCAGATATAACGCGCCGTTAAGTTCCGCCACATGACAAAAAGTAGGAGACAAAGTGTCTTAACACTAGGTTCAGAATGGTGCCAATTTTAATTAATAAATAAAATTCCATACATAGGAGCAGGGTAGGTAGAAAACGTAGGAACCTAGTGCTAAGACAATCCGTTCCCATTAAAACATTTTCACTTCACATTTGTCGCCAAATTGTAGAGTTATTGCATGTTGACTGGCGGAACTCAACGCCGCGCTTTGCTTCGTGACCATTGAGGAAATGAAAATATTTCACTTCTTCATTCATTTAGGAGATATTTTATATGTACCGTACGTAGTCTCTAGCGCTCTATTCTCTCTGTCTTCCCCGCTAGGGATACAGCGTGAAGTTTAGTTAAGTTAAGGTGTATGAAATAGTTAAAACAAAATATAATTTATCCAGATTGAACAGAAAAAAATGAAACTGACCGTTAATTGTTTTGACTTAAAAAATATCTTAAAATACTACTATAAAACGATTTCCTACGTGAAAATGGAATATTTCAAACAAAGTTGTGGGTGTCGACTATTTGTATAATATTTCGTGAGCTTTCCTTTGCTACACAATATACAAGAATGATCATCGCTTTCTCTGCATTCGCAGTGCAGTGCAAATACTCGCCCATTGAAACCTGATTTTCCACTTTCATAACCTTTTTGTTACGAACAAATATAAAATTTTGAAACAGACATAAAAAAGACTTTGTACTGTTACAGTACTGTTAACATTTTATTTTCATTACTTTTACGTATATTTTACTTCAATATTAATAGTACAGTCTGATAAAAGTAATTATTATTTAAAATAAAATCTAGCAATATTAGAAAACAACATGAAAGTGATAGAAAATGTAATCGGTGGTGAGACGATAGTGTAGGTTCGCGCTGTATCCCGCTTACTGCAGAGTTGGCAGAGAAAACCTAGTGTAAAACACTCCGTTCGTTCATTCTATCCAATTTTTGAGATATTGCGTGCTTAGTGGCGAAATTAAATGCACTGCACGCACTTTGTTTTGTTGCCAGAGGGAAGAATTTAAATTGATTCATAGCTCTGAGTGGGAGTCGAACCTGTCCGTCCGTGCTTACATTCAAATTGTTCGCTTTATTGCAAGAATAATTAACTCTGTACTCCCTTAACTGTTTTTTTTTCAGCTTCACGCTGTATCCCGCACACAGCAGGGTAGGCAGAGGGAACCTTAGTGGTTAGTCACTCTGTACCCCACTTTCTCGAGTGGGAATCGAACCCACAACCGTCACGTGTGTGGGCGGCACCCTTGTGCTACTGCGCTACGATGGCCTCATAACTTATCTATATACAAATTTCTAATACGATGGCAATAGTGATATATATTGTGCTAGTAATCTAGAGAGGCGAAGTAACACTCTAAGTTCACTTAATCGTAGTTCCATATTGATGTGTGTTGGAGAGATTACAGCCAACGGCTGTATTTCAATCACTCACATCCTAGTATGTATTTTTAATCTTTAACTAAAAAAAATAGTAAGTAGTGAGTTTGATTCCAATTCGATGTAATCTATATTTCCTAACAACAGATAATGTCATTCAAATGGTCAGTCTGTAAAAAAAGAAAGTGTTTTAATAATAGGTGCTCTCTGCATACACCTATTTATGAAAATAGGCGTGAATCTAAAAAATAATTATTAAATGACTGCGAATAAAGGGAAGGAAATTCTTCTTAGCCATTAAAGAATCACTTTATTATCCATTTGTCTGTCTGTTGAGACCATTTATATAAATATTCAAGCTGCGGTCCCTTGGACACACAAAAATCAAGCTTCTAAGTCAACTTAATCAAAAGCTATCCGTAATTTTTGCTGCATTTTGTATTAAATTCACCGCGTAATCAAAACCTATAGGATACTTACCGTCGACTTACAGGTACGAAGTGCGAATTTACAATACAAATAAAGTTAAAAATTGAAAAAGTTATGATAAAATGTATATATATCAAATATATTCATTTATAATTTATTTGTAATTATTTTTATATATTATATGAAAGTAATTACAAACTTACATTTTCATTTTGCATGAAACTAACTGCAAATGCATACGTTCGCAAACTTAACTTCGTCAACTTTTATAAATTGTGCTTCCCATCATGGGTTTCGTTTTTTGAAGGAATGTCACAATTTAAAATGACAAACACAAAACATCGTTCTATCTGAGTTTTTGTGAACGCGAGATACTCGCAATATAGAGAATAAGCTAAAGCCAAGCTCTCACAAAGCATTCAAAGGCTTTCATGGAAATGGCACAATAGACGCATTCCAATACCCTTCAATAGTATATTACTGGTTTTAAGCTGTGGTCTCGTCTGCGTTGTTTGTTTACGATACTTCTATAGATGTAAAGAATATTAGATAGTTTAAGTAATTGGTCTAAAAATTGTTAAAAAAAAAAGACATTGATGTGGCCTCAGATAACATTATACTGTTTATATACAAACACTAGGTTCGTGTGGTACAGCGTGAAAATTATTTAATTTCAATATTAGTCATATTTCTTAATGAACACTACATAAAACACGCAGAACAAGGACAAACTGATAAATCACTATCAATAATTTCTTATCTCCAACCAATGGCAAAAAAATAAGCAACATTTAAGCCTAGTTTCAAGCCTTATCTCCACATAAACGTGCAATTGAAGACGACGACACGATTTGGAGGCAGGGTGACCATAAATTAAAACTTATCCCCGATATCTGGCCAAGTTAAATCTGCTTATCTTTGCAATGTTATAAATTTTACGATAGAAATGTATATTTTGCAAAAAGTTTTTTTTTTATATTTATCTTAATGTGCTTTAAAGCTATTTATTCTGATTATAATTTTTAGTAGCTCAATGTCAGGGTGGAGAATTTCATTACAAGAAATATATGATGATTAAAAAGCCAAAATTCTACACGGCGCTTTGTCTATCGATGTTAGAACAGGATGTTGAAAATATATTAAATGAAATCCCCCCCTGAATCAGAATCGAACCCTTGTGGGTAATTTGTTGGTGTTACCCATGGTGTTTATATTCAGAAAATTTATGATACATATTTATGAGAAGCTTAACAAAACCTACATTTTATTCAAGATAACAGCATACTGGCTCTAATCCACATGAGGGAAGGGCATGCTAAAATTATTCAAATAATAATAACAAAAGCAATAAAAGAAGTGATTCCATATGTTTTACGGCCGCAGTCAAACATCTGAAAATAATTGCTGTCATAACTTACCCCCACTAGTTAAGGGTTATCTGGAGGAGGGTAATTTTTACGACCCACTCAATTACCCTAAGGTTTTCTAATATAATAATATCATTGCAAAAAAAATTTACAGTTTTTATTATGTTTTTATTATTATTTTTGCAAAGCTTTTATAAAATAACATCTGCAAACAGATACTGGATATTTTATTTTTAGCCTTACGAAAACAAAGGTTGATGTATCTGTGTATGTTTGTCTGGCTATGTGCGTTGTAACTCCCAAATGAATGAATCGATTTTGATTTAGTTTGTTTGAGGTGATTTAATGGAGAGTGTTCTTAGCCATGATTCAAATAATTATGTTTAGTTCGCATAGCCTCAACACCAGACCGAAGAAACCTAAATATTAAATATTTCAATTTCTCGAGTGGGACTCGAACCCATAACCTGTCGCGCACCTTTGCACTACGTATCCTTGTACCATGACTGGTATCAATTTTTTAAATTATTATCAATTAAATTTCGTATACTTGTTTCATATTCACCATGTGACAACGTCTGTCTAAAATCTCGATGGCCGTGTCCCAACTCAGGGGTCTAAAGCTAAAAATAATAAAAGAAATTGAAGAAAATAGATATAATTTACCTTTCTGAAAAGTCTTTGTAAACGAAAAACAATATTATCGTAAGCGAAGAAATACGTCCACAAACGTGGAACTAATCCGCTTATAAATATTTTAATGGAACATTTATTCCAATGGTAATTTAAATTATATTAAATCTTCTTTGTGGCCAGTCGTGGCGCACGGGCACAAGCGTGTGACTCGCGACACGCGATAGGTTGTTAGTTCGATTCCCACTCGAGGAAATTAAATATTTTCTGGTAACGAGGCAAAGCGCAGCGTTGAGTTCCACCACTCAACACGCAATAATCAAAGTAATTTAAATATAATCATTATGCCGATTGATTGTCAAATTTACTATCTGCGTGTACAGTTAAATTTCCCCCATAATAGCACAACTTTTTTCGAAATATTAAACAAAGGAAGTAACTATGCAACCCAACGCCTATATACGACAATACATATGTATATTATATGTTTATACTTCAAATGACCTTTGATAGCTTCCACGCGTGCTTCACCACCAAATACCCGTAATTACGTTGTAAAATATTATTATAGTATTCCATACAGCTTTTACATTTTGGCACGAGATAGTGCTGCGAAACATTACTATGCTATCAGAAATGTTGGCATTTGCTTTTATAAGAAAAAACTTTATATATGCGGCGTGCATATATTACGGCGTGCATGAGACGAATAAATAAGTTGTAAAGATGTAAAAAAATGAGATTTTTATTTATTTATTTTTGTTTTACTTTTATTTTCTGATTTAAAAAAAAGGGGGTTGCCCTTCCTTTCATATATAGTTATACATATATTTATTGGTTTTGGTATGATGATGAGTATGATGAACTTTTCAGGCATTCACATGATTCTTGACAACTAAATGTTGTATCGAAATTATTTTTGATGAAAATGAGATTTAGGATAATTCTAATAATCCAATACACTAGTTTCATCAAAATCAGTATTTTTTGAGATGTGGACATCCAGGATATTATTGACAGGAGTTTGGAATCGGTTTTTGTTTGGGTGATGTATGTAGATATTTTTTTTTTACTTTTTTAAATATTATTAGTGTATTAGTTAGTATTACAGTGTAATAATACTATTTACTATTTAGAAACATATTTGCAATATTATATTGTATTACAAGTTTGCTTTTTTTTGCCTATTTTCCGTAGATTATTTTCAGTGTAAAAATAAGCAGCGTAGAACAAACTTAAAATTCAAACACGTTACATCCGTTCTTATACTATCACGTTTATTGCGCCATAACGGCTATCAACTATAAACAAATTAGCGCTTATTATAAGCTTTGTAAACGTCCAATAAATTTATAATACAAAGAAAGTTTCAGATAATTTCAACACAACCCAGTCTGCGATATATTTTTCTTATTTATTTAGCGTTTGACACCCCAGGGTTTGCTTTTCAGCTATCCATCGGAGATTGTGCTTGGAATTTTATCTCTCTCATTGCTCAGAGATCTAGTGACCTTCAATGTAGGAATGCTTCTATAGAAGCCTTCGGCATGTTGCTTTAACTAGAAATTTGAGCGTTTGCCTTAAATAGAATTTGTAGAACGTCTTGATTAGATTAGGCGAAATATTTTGCTTAATATTGATAAGTATTCTTTTGATATATATTTCAGTATACCATATTTAGAAAGAAAGAAGTTTCAGAACCCTTGCGTGTCGTGTCCGTTTTCCACTCGTCCCGGAATTCTACACACTTTATTTTGTGATGGAAATCAGTGACATATTTTGTCTACCACAGCAAGGAAATGGTATTATTTGTATGTTCTTATTCTTTCCCCCGAACCGAGATTGCACCCACAATCATCGCGGTTGATGTCAAAGGCGTTGTAAATAATATTGTTTATTACAACATTGTTAAATTCCGCACTAAAGAAAAATATTTTTTGAAAAATTATATGAAGCCGTCGTGGCGCACAAGCGTACGAAAACATGACGTTTTCCACTTGGGAGAATGAAATATTTAATTTCAAAATCACTAAATCGGCGGCCATTATAAAACAATAAAAAAAATTGTTTTTATTTGGAGAGCGCTTAAGGCCAAATTGAATGTTAGTTTCAATCACAGTATTTTGCTTATATTTTATTTGACAAATTATGTACGGTGCTGTTAAAAGTTTTCTAAACTAGAATTTAATAAAAATATTTATTTTTATTGAGGCAATCGTGGCTCAGCGACACAAGGGTGGGACTATAAGCGCGACTGGTTGCGGGTTCGATTGCCACTCGAGGTAAGAGATTGAAGTGAAGCTACCCCACCCAACACAAACTTCACCATTTTCACGAAAATTACGCGGGTTAGGAGTGTTTAAACACTACGTCCCCACTATGTCCACAACGACGGGTGCTCCATTAATTATAATAATTATGCCTTATGTTCTCGAGTATTAAAATTTCAACTAGCGCCGGTTCTGCGTGCTAAGAGTATTAACACCAATTTACATAAATTTTCTACGAAAATCCCGCAAACTATTTTAACTCTAACAAACTGGAACTTTGATACCCTTCAATTAAGTGTGGCTTTAAACGAGTAAACCTAATAATGTGAGGGCAGAAACTTCTTTTTAATACCCTGATGACGTAATCAGAACGTAGATTTTTTTCAATCTTATAAAGTGAATTTTTTTCTGGGAACTATCTTATCTTATCTTATCTTAAGATGTGGCGCAGAGGCACAAGCGTGTGACTGTGGGCAAGTTGTGGATTCGATTCCGTTCTGGTGGATTCTCCATGATTTGGTGGAAAGTGGGAATGGAAGTGTCTTAACACTAGGTTCCCACTACCTACGCTGCTGTATGCGGGATACTAAGAGAGTCATCGATACCATTAACAACTACTTGTCATCCAAATGATGTACATGACCATGAGAAACAATGAAAACTACCACTTACCAACAACAGTCAAATGCACTCTCCTCACAAGTGGTGGATGCGTGGATATCTGACACTCATAGAAGCCCTCGTCCCGTTCACTCACGTACTGTATGAGCAATCTCCAGTCATTAGGATGCTCAAACGCTAAGGAGTATCTTGAGTCTGCGGAATAGGTGTGACGTCCGAAGGAAAGTAGGTGGAGGTCCTCACCACGGCGTCGAACCCATGATATCTGTAAAGAAAATGGGAGAATGTTGAATATTTTGTTTATATTAATTATTGTCATTTTATTAGTCTTACGCTAACAGAACGTTAGAGAGAGAAATAATGTTAACATAACTTTTCACGATTTCCCGCCGTATTCTGAAGACATTGCGTGTTGAGCGGCAGAACTCAACGCCAAGCTTTATGCCATGATAGATGTTAAATAAGATATTAAATAATGTTAAATATTTCATTTTCTCGAGTGTCACCCGTCGCGTTTAAAATCACATGCTTGTACCCCTGGGCCACGACCTGCCTGATTGTCAATTTTATGGGGTAAATATTGTATATTTTCAAAAAATTCAAATATATTAAAATGGATTCCTTTTTTTTAACTTATGGGATCTCTCGCTTTAGATATTATTACGCGTGAGACAGACAAAGAAACAAATTGATAAATTTCTTATATACATTTCCTGCACTTTTTTGGGTACGACTAGGAACTCATCGCCAGTCTAAATATATGTATGTGGTAGTGTCAAATTTATTGAAAGAAATATTAGGCCTGGTTGAATGAAAGATAACTATAATAGAAAGTTCAAAAAATTGACTTGTTACTATGTTTGTGACATGCAAAAAAACAGGACTGTAAATGTTACTTACAGTTTTTTCACCTAAATCATGCACTCGACAATGCAAGTATACGCGACTTCCAAGCTGCGTCGTTACATTATTTGTGGATGCATCATCTTCGAAGAACGGCAAAGGTTCCGATGTGGTAGTGGATATGACTTCTTCCGTGTCTTCGTATACTTCCGTGAAAACTTCGTGCCAGAACGGTCCGTTTATGACTTTCTTGTCACCGGTTTTGAAATCTATGTAGAAAACGTGTATTTTTATATAGATATATAATTTTACGCTGTATCTCGCATCTAGCCAGGTAAGCTGAGGGAACCCAATATTAAGACATTCTGTTCCCCATACACTGCCCATTTACAAGTTCTTGTTCTCCCCAAAGCGATGACCCCTGTTTCTCTTAAGTAACTATAAAATATATATATCCCATATATATATATCCCATAAATGGAAAAACAATATATATATTATTTTTGTATAACGCCAACACAAAACTAACTAAGATGAAAAATTCTGAGCATCGCATTATTTTTCAACTTTGCCATTTGAAGTATACAACGCTGAAAGGCAGAATAAGTGAAAACACTCGCGCAATATGGCGAACTGTGAGACAAACGAATATTAAACAGAAATAAAGAGAGCATTTTGAAATTTGTTAAAGTAACTGTGAGGGAAAGAAAATTTAAAACTACCCGGTTAAAGTGGAGTGGATGCCTTGTGCACGCCTTTGTATCAGTTTACAGAAATAAACCTTCTATTCTACGCTCCTTGTAAATATTGTGAGTTTTATTAGATACGTAAGATAAATTAGCCGTTTGTTTTCTAGCGATATTGGCTTTTCTACGTCTTTAGCCGAAGTGTTTGTTGAAATAAGTTTATATGTTTCATTTTTCTTCAATGTTTCCTTGAGATTAATTTATTTATCTTGATGTTTAATAATTTTTTGATATAACTTTATACACTTAAAAAAACTAATCAATTTATTATTTAGTGGCTTTTCCCCCGCTTTCTCCCGCTTTCTCCCGCTTGCAGGATAGACAAAGGGAATCTTTCCGCCTTATATTCGATAACAAGGAGTTGATGGGAATCGAACCCGAAAAAATCATGTTTACAATGCGACTCTGCTTCCCTATCGATTATTTAGTTTCTATATAACAAACCTGGTATCTGAGGAGCTATAACACATAGTGTTCTAGTAAGTAACGCGCTGAAGACGAGCAGGCCTGCCGGCGTCATTTTGTCAATCGTAACTCGCCGCCATAGATTTCATCTGGCTAATTTTCTGTCCTGTAAAATTATGTTTCTATAAGTAAATATTTAGTACATAAAAATTATTTATTTTATAATACACAAAAAATGTATACATCTAATTCTCTACTCCACTGCACATTGTTCTACGACCACACAGTCTGAACTTCAGTTATTATTGGATTCTAACAGATTTATGGATGCATCGATTTTATTATGCATTTGTGAAGATATGTCGAACGAAATGTAATCAGTTTACATATTTGAATTGCTTTGTAGCCTTAATATTTTTTTTAGCTTCACGCTATATTCCATATATAGCAAGATGTGCTGAAAAACTTCGTTTCAAGATATTCTTTAAAAAAAATTCGAGACATTGATTGTTAAGTGGCGGGATGTCTAGAAGTCCGGGAGTCTGCAATGTGAGTTTGGTATACTCGTATATATATAAGATATTTAAGATATATAATTATAGCTTAAAACAGCGATTGCATATTTGTATTCTAGAAATATTATAAATTCCGATGACGAATGTAGGTCGATTTGATTTAGGCGTAGAGAAATAGAACAATATATTTAGAAAATAATATTTCCATACAAATTTCCACTTCAATGACTATATTCTCGTAAAGGTATAAAGAAAATTTACTAAAACACTAAATAATTGATTCACGACTCAATTGCAGTTACAAATTGTTATTTTTTTCTTTCAGCAGTAAGATCGCTGTCATGTTAAATGTTGATGTCATTAATACAGCCCCATTTAAATTAAAATTACTTAAATAATACAATTTATTTTTTGATTATAGATGGCTTTATTTTATATTCAAATCTTACCTACCAAGCGAAAATATTTAAATGTCAACAATAAAAAAGCAAACCCCATCATATTTTCCTGACTACTAAGCGAAAAGGACACTCGATACGCTATCTCTGTTTATTACATATAGATAGAAAGAGAAAAAAAACATCATTACATCACCCTCATGCATACTTCGGTTGATCGCCTCGTATATTGTGCATGAAAACTATTTGTAGGGTTATGGGGAGGATAGGGCAAAACAGACGTCCATTTATATCTATACATTTTTACACCGAATATGATGAAAATGTATTAGTTTTTTTTTAATGTTTCGTTTAGAAATAATGTACAAAATATTTTCTACGTCAGTTAACCGATAAATAATAAATACAGTTTTATATCGCTCTTTTGGTATAAATAGACTTTTCGCTGGTGTTAAAATACTTAACTTGAAAAAATATTCCAACATTCAACCATGCTTTGCATTTGTGTGAGTGCTCACCAAAAATAGAGTAAGAAAAAATGTTGTAAAGATAAAAAAATAATTATTTGTCCTCGTCATAAAAAATTATATCTAAATAAATATTCTATATATTTCTATTTAAATTCTTCTACACCCGACTTGCATCCAAATAATTTTCACTCTCGTCTGTTGAGGTGGTGACCCTATAAAAAACTGTTCCGTTATATCATCAAGAACAGCGTTGTAAACTACATTCTTTCTTTTTTTTCTGCTTGGTCTCGTACATTTTTCTATTCTTGTACAATGATCGTGCCATATTTTTCTTTCGATTGCGATAATTCGATTAAAAAAATATATTAAAATTTTAACACGTGATGTTGCTAATAGTACAAAAGGTATAGTTTTTTCAAATACAGGATGCATCTTAAATATAGGGTGGAAAATAGAGAATGGGATATTTTAATACTGGGTGCTTTCTGGGTGACATGAAAGGGACACGTATTGAAAGGAACATTTTAAAATTCGCCTATAATAAAAAACGATATTGGATACACATATTTTTAGGGTTAAGAAAAAAGGAACCCTTATAAGATCACATTATTGTCAGTCCATCTGTTCGTCCGTCTGTTCTACGTAGTACATATATGTGTTACTATTGTTGTTTCTTTTTGTATCCATAAATTTAAATCTTAGTAGTATATATTATAGAAATAACATGAATAAAAAAGTAAATATTCCAAGAGCTCACAATAAAGCAATGAAGAAACTGAGCACTACACACTCCCAGTGTATATAAAACTTTAAGCTTACAATAAGTAAAAGTGCAACTTTCATTTGTTTCGTCTTTTGTTCATTTAATTACAAAGTTTCACGGTTTACGCGACCGCCGCAAACTTGTTATGCAAACCGTATGACAAGTTCCATTTAAATTGAATTGTAAATTCTAGTATGTTATTTTAGTTCTATTAGTTCTAGTCTGCACTTTGTTTAATTTTTTGTAGTATATTTGTAGGTAACTATTATTTTTAAATACTAATTAGGTAGGTTACTTCTTTCTCCATTTTCTATTTATAGAATGTATCGAAAACCAATTTAACTTTAGGAGAAAAGAAAAGACAATCATGGAATGGCAAGCATCATAATTGAGAATCTAAGCTCTAGAAATACAGTGGCTATATGAACACTATATAATTTTTAATATATGTATTATATGATTGAGTTAATGATACGATTTTACCTGTTTTAGTAAGTAATTATTCCTTTAAAACACTGCTTTTTGTCTTAATAACGCGAGGAGAATTTTCTATTTCCCCATTTTATTTATTTAAATTCACCATTTTATTTTAATGATATTTACTATACTTGGTTGGAACCCAGAAAATGGCAAAGGACATCTCATTTCATTTGTGCAAATATACAAATTCTTTATGTAGAGGGAGCTCTTTCAAATTTGTGTACGCATACAGATACTGTAATGAAGGAAATTGAAAATTTTCATTTAAATATATATTAGAAAAAAATCATAATAATAAAATATAGATTTTAGTATAAGCAAATACAATCATAATTGTTTAATATTTATAATCGTTATAAAACTTTCAGTTACTGATAGTAGGTAAAATTTTGTAAGTGGTTTTCTTGGATTTCTTTTGGATACACTCGTAGTCCAAACTAATAAGAAAAGACACAAAAGTAAAAAATAAAACAGAACTGCCTACCCCACCATATACGAGGTACAGCGTGAATCTAAAACCAAATACTAATAATATTATACTCACTCATTTTACATATTGAACCTTTGAGCTTTCAAGGGTTAGTAAGAGCAGTAGCTTAACACCCTATATATAAAAATAAATTTAAAATTTATTAATATTATAGCACGTTTAATATGTTTTATGAGGTACTTCCTGCAATATCGCCTTCTAAACTGTAGAGAATTCGGGCGAAATATACAAAACTGTTAAACCTTTTTTATTTTTTACGACGCCTTCTTAAATTAAGTACAAAAAATGTCACATGGCGCGTGGCGTACAAAAGGGGACCTTGCAAATTGGCCGCAAAAAACCTAACGTACGGCCGCCCGAACGTTTACAGTTAGGCGTACGTTCGCATTACAATACGATTCTTTTTAATCGTGCATAAAAAATCTTACAAATAACTAACTTTTAGCGAAAGCTACATTCTGAATGTCTTTAGTATAATATTTATATTTAGTGTGTTATTAATAAGCGCGGCGTTATATTTCAACATTCACAATATCGAACTCAAAATGTCTAGAAATTTGGTCGGAAAGCGGGGAACAGCGTTGCTTAGTATAAGGTTTCCTTTGTCTACCCTATGCTTTGTGCGGTATACAGCGTGAAATTAAAAAACAAACTACTACAATTTAAGGTAATCTAATATAAAAATCAAAATATTTTTTGAATTACATCAACATAAAATAAATCTACAATTTTTTTTTTAGTTTCATTTTGTATCCTTTAACTAGCAGAGTAGGTGGAGGAAATCTTGGAACCTAGTGGTAAGACACTCCGTTCTTTACCTAGTTACTAGAGCGCAAAAAATTAAATATGAAATATTTCACTCCCCTGAGCGGGAATCGGACCCACAACCGTCGGATTTACAGTCGCACGCCTGTACCACTGCGCCACGGCGGCCTCAAGCGACTTAAACAAACAATGGAAACACAAGCCGACCCAACCCACCCAACTACGTAATAAAATAATATTTTCCCTACAAAAAGTGTCCCTCTTGGACGCCTTCCAGACATCTTGGGAGTTAATGAGCCGGTTATATAGTTAATTGTATTGCCTTGTATTGCCACTGGTATAAACAGTTTGCTACTAACAGTATATTACTTTGACTTCTTTTTAATATTTTCTCTGTAGTATTCTTATACGCTATAATGTATAAGGACGACTATAACTCCTAAGTCAGGATCAACTATATATCTATATATATAAAACATATATATATAAAATGCCTCCATAATTCGGCAGAAAGTGGGGAACGGAGTGTCGTAACACTAGGTTCCCTTTGCCTATGCTTCTGTGTGCGGAACACAGTGTGAGGCTTATTTATTTTATTTTTTTTTATAAAAAAATGTAACTGATCACTGTCTGTACATGGAACATATATGATAAAAACTATTTTGTGGACATTTATCAGCAGTAGTTGCCACGACGGCACAGTGTCATAAGGTTTTATTCTCTGTCTTTTTTATTTAAATTCACACTGTATCTCGCACGTTGTAAACTAGACAGAGGATAACCTGGTAATCTAGAGTTAAGACACTTTGTTCCAATTAAGACTTTTTTTGCGACACTCCGCTGAATTTAGGAAGCATTCTGTGTTCAGTGGCGCCCACCAGCCAGTTACGCTTATACCCTTGCGCTATGACTGGCCTCAATTTCCAGTCTTACCATGCAAAATCTCTGTATAGTCTCCCAAACAAAAGAATAGCGTATTTAAATGCTTTGCTCTGAATAAATATGTCATTACTTTCTATAGACTAATTAATTATTGACAGATTATTATCATTATTATTATCAAATTAGTTGCAAATTTGGTTTCCACGGACATACTATATGCTTACTATGGCTTATGTAGTGATTATTAGGTATTATTGACGTTAATGGTAATATTGAGTGGATACTCACAGAGCTCATTGTGATGCGAAGGAGCTTAATTTAGCTGGTAACGCTATGTATTGCCTTTGATACGAAGCTCATTATATTTCCTTGATGTTCAGTGGTAAGATAAAAAGTTTCAACTTTATGACTTCATTTAATCCTCAATAATCGATATTAAAGTAAAGATAAAAAAAAGTGTCATTGGTTCAAGCTGTATCCCGTATATAAGGGTAGGAGTAGTAAGGTAAACACCACGTTTTATCTCGTTCTCACTCAAGGAAATGACAATACTTAAATACCTTCCATTCCCCCACTTCTAGTAAGTTTTGTTGCGTCAGTTGACAATAAAAAATAAAATATCTTGAATTCGGCACTGACTAACTAATGATTGATTAAAAACTTAGAAAAATATTTAGAGAAAATGAAAGATTACAACAATTTGGCCCAATGTAATAAGAGAATAATGGCCAGTGCTTTTGGTAATCTTCCAAAGCTAATAACCGTATCGAATTGAAGCTGTGTTTAGAAGTTTTAAAGTGTAACCATTGTTTTAATTCAACTTTAATTCGATTGTTCTATACCTTTATTTTCTTTATTAAAGTAGAAATTATTACATCACTATTTTGCCCATATCTAAACTAATATTATAATGCTGATGAGTTTTGTTTGCTTGAACGCGACAATTTCAAGATAAGGTAATGGTTTCAATTGAAAAAATGTTTTTGAGTTGAATAGTTTGTGTTCCACGGCCAGTTCGAGGCCAGTTGTGGCGAAAGGGCACAAATATGCGACTATAAAGGCGTAATATGATTATAGGTTCGATTCCCACTCGAGGAAATGAAATATTTAAAAGTTTCATATTGTCGCGGTAGTAACGAGGCAAAGCGCGGTGTAAATTACCGTCACTCAATATGCAAAGCCTTCAATTTGGCCAAATAGTGGGAAACGAAAATGTCTTAGCACTAGGTTCCCCGATTCCCTTTGCCTATCTTGCTATGTGCGGGCAGAATACAGTGTGATGCAAAAAAAAATGCCCCTTTAAAGCATAAATATGTAAATATCATTATAAAATTATTTTATGTATAAAAATTGCCGCAAGGTGTTTCTAATCATATTCGTGTTAACTACACAACGAAGGAGCCAAGATAGGAGGATAATGTACATTGTATAAAGTGTAAAGTTATTTAATTTTAACTAACAAAGTCAGGTGCAGGTTTAATCTTTCCATTTCAGTATTACACTGTGCTTAAGTGTGCAATAAAGTCAACAAGAAATAGTTATAAAAGTTTTACTCGACTGCGGTGAAATCTAAAGGGAGGGTTATGTTTTTAGCTCGTATGTATATATGTATGTCCGTTCCCGTGTTCCCTGTTATAGTAAAAACCGTGAATTGATTTTCGTAAATGATACATCCCTCGGCCCTACAATAACGGTTGAATAGGTATCTATATGTAATATTTTTTTATAAGCTTTACAGTCACACTTTACGCCCCTACAGGGCGCCACGACTGTCCTTAATATTTTTCATAATGAAGTTAAATCACCTTTTAATCATTGTAAATTATTTTCATTAACTTAATGCCTGTTAATTGAAACAAATGGTTTTTATTTCATCAGAGACGAAGTCGATGTCTGTTTTATATGAGAAAATTCTATTATCTGGAAGCTTTACGATAAATTGTATATCAAACTTAGGAAAATACTTGGAAACCGATAGAGGCTCCTCTATTCGACGCCTAATTTTTTAATCCTAACTGATAGAGCTGTTATTGTCTCAGTATCAGGTAATTATGGAATTTATTTTAATTTCTCATCATTCATGTATTTATCGAAACAGTCAAAAATATTATCAAAATATATTAATTATTTGTTCAAGAATGACAACTTTATATTTAATTTAGTACTAAGACACTCCCCCACATTTCGAGACATTGTAATCTGCAATTCTTTATTATCCTTATCAATGTCTAATTTAAGAGGTTGGTTTGTTTAAGATTTTTTTTTCGGTTCCATCGCTAGCAGCAATGAATTGGGACGTTTTCGATTTATAACAGACTGTACTTCGTGATTTATTGTTCTTCAATTTATTTTTATTGCTTTTTTATATGGTGTTTCGTTATAATATTTTTTATTATAGCCTCAGATTCAATCTAAAAAATTAAAGCTTTATATTTATAATGCATGTATATATTGTTATATAAGTTATGAAATGAGGCCAATCATGGCGCAAGAGTACAAGCGTGCAACTGTTAGCGTGACGGGATATGGGTTCGATTCCCAATTGAGGAAAGAAAATATTCAATAATATCGTTTCCTTGCTCTTGTAACGAGACAAAGCACAGCATTAAGTTCTGCCACTTAACACGCAATGTTTTTGGTGTTTTCAGCTTCACGCTGTATCCCGCGCACAGCAGGGTAGGCAGAGGTAATCTCAGTGTTAAGACATTCCGTTCCCCACTTTCTGCCGAATTCTGGAGGCATTGCGTGTTAACTGGCAGAACTCAACGCCGCGCTTTGCCTTGACACCAGAGCGAAGAAAAATGGAAATATACACGTACAGAAATATTTCACTTCCTCTGATTATCGAAGCCGAAATATTGGCTTGATGAGATAAATATGAGAAAATATCTTATAAAATTAAGTTATGGGAAGTGCACTATGTTAACATAGGAGCATCTGCAAAATATAATTTCAAATTACTACCCACTATACCAGACGTGATAAAGAACATGCTACATCTGGTGCATGAGTTTCTGTTGAAAACCTGAAGATTTTCTCCACTGCCATCTTCTTTATATCTATATAATATAAAGAAGGCGGCAGTGAAGATAATCTTCGCTAATGTACTCCGTATACATTAAGACCACTGAAAATTTACAATCAGAAATAATGCAATATATTTATTTTTGTTGGGTAAAGTCAATTAAAATTATAGCTCAAAAAAAAAATGTTTTTCCCTTAAAGTGGGTTTTATTTAAAAATAACATATAATATAAAAACTTTGAGCTCTGGTAGACATGTAATGAATAAAAGCTATAAAAAGACAGTCTATATTTTTATTTTAAAAAAAGTTTATATTTTTACGCAACTACGTCCAAAATCGACCCACAATAAATCGTTAACACGTACGTACATAGAACGTAAAAATTATTGATAATAATTTACTATTAATATACTACAGCTCCTATTTAATTAAATTTAAAAAGACTTTTTTAACTAAATTTACTCTTTAACTCACTTAACAGGATATTTTTAAAAAATCTAGTATCTAGACACTGTGTTTGCTTTCCGATCGAAATCATGAATGCAGTACTTTAAAGTTTATATACCTACTCTATAAGCTACAAATATATTTTATGCTATTCACATGATAAGCATATTAAGAATGTTTTCTTAGCGAAGCTGTCTTAAGCTACTTAAGCGCTAAGCTAAAGCTGCGAGCTTAATTTATAGTGGAAAGCTAGCCTGGCTTCATGGCAACGAGGATTATAGGTACAGATTATGTAAATGTAATAATAAAGTATATGTAATAAATACATGGGGGACGGAGGTTCCCTTTGTCTACCCTGCTGTCTGGATATAGCGTGAAGCTGATTTTTTTTTCTTTTTTGATCTAATAATTAGATGAAATGTGTTGCGATATAACACCAAATTCGTTGTACTAGAAATTAAAACTACTTAAGAAAAAATATGACGTTCTCGATACCATAATAGTATAAGATAAAGTTGAACAGATAGTCTACGTTTTTTACCATTTAAGGCTTTTATTTTTTATAGTTTTCAGATTTTTGCCAAAACTATTACTTGCTGTAAATGCTAACTACCAAATTTCATAATTCCAGGTCAACCGGAATTACCCTATGCACTTTGATTCTATTCTGCAATATAAACTAAAATATGTTTTTTTCTCAATAAATCATCGGGTCGCAGATCTGAGTATATGGTTTTAATTTCCACTCGATACCCCTAAGCGTTTCTGAGATAAAAGATCTGGACAGTCAGACAGTCGGACAGACAACAGAGTGATCTTACAAGAGTTCCTTTTTTCTATAAAACAGACAGACGACAGAATGATTTTGTAAAGGTTCCTTATTTCTTAAAAAAGGAACCCTAAAAAACCGGCCAAATGCGAATCAGACATAAAATCATACTTATTATATGGGAGCCCTTAAATATTAATTTTACTCTGCTTCTTAGATCCATAGTAATAAAAATATTTAAAAATACTAAGTGTAGATGAAAACCTTCCCGGATAGGGATTTGAATTGACAATTGTCACGTACAGACCGACTTCGATGATATATTATGAAAAATCTAAATATTATTTTGAACATTATCATACTCCAATTATTTTCATTTTCTAACAGACATAGCGCGGCGTTGGATTCCGCCTTGAATCGCCGCCGCCGTTCTAGAATTTAGCGTAAAATGGGAAGCAGAAGTGTCTTAACACTGTCCCCTCTGCCTACCCTGCTATGAAAGAAAATAATTGTATAAGTATATGCTCCCCCATGGGCAATTCTCATGCGTCTCGCATAAGAATTTTCGTTATTTCGTACAAAACCATGTAAAACGCTCATGTGTCTGCATACTGCCGCAATGCGTAGCTTCGACTGTACCAAAGCCAAATTCATTATTCGTTATCTGTCCCTCGAGTTACATTCGCTGACTTCTTTAATAACACTTATTAACTAAGTAATTTCCACACGTGGCTATATTATATTAGGGTTGAGTGAAATTTAAATGCAAATTACAGGTCACTTTTAGGATTGACGTTGTCGATTTAATGTAAGGACACTCCGTTCTCCACTCTCCATCGAATTTTCGAGACTGCGTGTTGAGTGGTGGACCTAAAGGATGTGATTTGCATTATAACCAGAGTGAGAAAATGAGAATAATAATTTAATCCCCTGAATGGGAATCTACCTCATGACCGCGGCGGCTTACAGTCACACGTTGAGCCATGGGTCAAGACAGACTCAACAGAGCTTGATAATTAGGTAAATATTTATATTCAAGAACGTAGGAAAAATATTGATTATTTATTATATTAATTTATAAACGTAATTCAGTCCTCTTTAATTTGTCTCACCACCTGCCATTTATCATATAAATATGTTTTTTTCCTGTTAGATAAATATTAATATCGAGTGAAATCTTGTAAAAAAATAAAATATATCGTTATATTTATTATCTTAATATAATTGAGTAGTACTAAAATATACATTTATAAAAATTACGGTAAAGTAATTAAGGTAAGGTAATCCAATTTTAAGATTCTGCTTTCACTACATGATTTGTGGCATATGTCAAGGTCGAATTTTATATAACAAGAGCGGTGGAAATTAAACGTATTGCCCTTTTGTGGGGATTGAACCCACACTCACAGCATTAATCAATCAGACAAAGTAATTTAAGACTGTTCCATATGTACATTCACATACACGGAGAAACCTTGATTATCCTCATACAGCAAATTCCGAAGTAATATATTAGGTGAGATTAATCAAGCTAATGTGCATTAACGATAACACATTTGTTAGATTACGGCGACCAAATTGCTATATATGAAATGGATGGAAAACGTGAAAAATTACAAATATACATATATAGATCCGTATTTTTGGCTTTTAGAGTTTTTAAATCTTTATCTACTTAACGCGATGGTCGTGGATTCGATGACAAGATGAGCTAATCGTTTTTTTCCTACTGTGTTAATAGAGCCAATTAGTGACAAACGTAAGTGATTATTCCATTTTCTTAGCTTCATGCTTTTTCCCACATATGCAAAGGTTTTCCAGATACCACAACATTCTGTTTTCCACATTCTGCTGTGTTTGTATCATGCACATAGGGTAGGCAGTGGGAACCTAGGGTTAAGAGCGAGGAAATACATAAATAATTTGTCCGAGTGGAAATCGAACCCATAACCATCCCGTATACAGTCACACGCTTGTGCTCCTGTAAAAATACCTACCACTTTTGCCTAAAACGCAGTCCTTCTATATTAAAAATAAAACCACCTAAGGGTATGTCGGGTTCGCTATGATGGGTTCCGTGGCAGGAAAAATAAACATTAACAACAACTACCACCACCATTATATTATTCTTGATGCTATTTCTATCTGAGGTCAAAAAGGAGGAGCTACTCAATTTGACCAAAATATAAAAGTATATTTTATTTCTTTTAAAGAATAGCAATGTCTCTTAAGGCATGAAATCAATTTTCGTTTGAAGTTTTTAATTTTTTTTTTATCTCTCACCTTCATATGGTAGCAACTCTTAATAATTATTTTTTTCAAAATCATTATAAATAATTTTATAGCGTTCCATTTGGCTACGGAACATTAAAGAGTACAGTTGGCTTTTATCCATAAATATCCATTAATAGCTATGTCATACTCCCTTGTCCATATGAAGCCCATTTTACATACTTTGTTAACTGGAAAACGAAATTTATCGCCACACTTCGTTTTCCTGGTCGGTGTAACACCTCTATGAATGAAATAATTATTATAAGAACAAAAACAAAAAAATGGGCTCACAAAAAAATCCTTTGCCCCAGCCTTAGCACACACACAAAGTGTACTGCAAAATCGATTGATTATGGGTTCGATCCCCACTCGAAGAAAGGAAATATTTATTTAAATATATATTTGATGTTCACAATCAGACAACCTACGAGTATCATTTGCGTCACCGCGGTATGAAATTATAAGGTAGAATATAACATTACCTTAGCTTAAGTATTCATATTATACTTAAGTATAATACTTAAGTATTCACTTGTGCATAAAGTTTATTGTTAAGTAACTGTAACTACTACATTTCTACAACAATAGTGAGCAGAAACGTTGTTTTAATTAATCCCCTTCATAGGAATATACTGTGCGTTTCTTTTGTTTATATACAGGTCCGAAATAAATAACACTTTAAACACCGGTAAAGTAGAATTAACAGATAGATATCTCACAAGTTGGAAAAACCATTTTATATAATGGCTTAAACTAATATAACATGTCATTAATTATGTGAAAATGTATGTAAATAAACCTTGCGGTAAAATGTAAATGCTTTAGGATAGGACTTAAAACAACTCGCCGGGTGTGAAATTAAGGCGCTCATTCTGAAGGAAACGTGAAAAGCTCGGTATCAAAGTGAATAGAGCATTCGCAGCGCAAAAGCAAAGTTCAGACGGGCGCATAAAATTACACATATACTATTGTCATGCCAAGCAAATACTGGATGATATTTTATCGTGAATTCTTATGTAAATGTTCTTAGAAAATTTCAAGAAAAATATATAAAGTTTACCTGGTAACAAGAGAAAGTGTGATTTTGAGTTCCGGCACTGGACACGCCTTATCTTAAAAATTTAATGGAAAGTGAAATATATAATATAATATTATATTATCATCTACATATAATTGCCAAGTTTAGATTTTATTACATATTTAGAGGCCGACGTAATAAAATCGTGTTAAAAAATATTTTATAATCACAGACTGACACTTCAATTTTATTTATATTAATTAATGTATACGTAATACAAGAAGATTTACTATATTCCATTATTTACTTGAAGAGTCAAATAAAATATATCAATATAATATGAAACCGGTAAAATTTTGTATCTGAAATCTGTTTTCGTTGTAACTTAAATTTACATAAGATATTCAATTAATATAATTAAATTATATAAAGGGAAATGTATTTGTTTTATAATTTATAACATTTTAAGATACTTTTCACACATCTCTAGGTTTAAATCAACCTGATACAATGAGATTGAGATTGAGGCCGTCGTGGCGCAGTGGTACAAATTGTGCTGCACAATCGACTGGTTGCGGGTTCGATTCCCACTCGAGGAAAGAAAATATTTATTTATGTTTTCATTTCTTCGCTCTGGTGAAGTCAGCCGTGTGGTCCCGGCTTAGAATAGGATCACCCTGGTACTGTCGGTGTCGTAAGAGGCGACTAAAGTACGTGTGGTAGAGTCACGTCGCCAGTAATGGCAACACGCATGGGCAGACTCGACCGGATTTTTAATACCACCCCCGGCATCTTAAACCGGCGTGAAGTAGTGGCCCTTGCCACTGCGTTTCGCATTAGGTAATGCCGGGCCCCGGTGCCCTTCATCTCCATCTTAAAAGGCTGGCAACGCACCTGTGGCTCCTCTGGTGTTGCATGGGGTCGTGGGCGGCGGTGATCACTTACCATCAGGTGACCCGAACGCTCGTTTGCCTTGTCCTCTCCCATAAAAAAAAAAAAAAAAAAAAAAAAAAAAAAAAAAAGAGATTATTATATGCAAGTATAAACTCATCTGTCATAGATTCGTTCATTCCATACAGTCACCCATTCATACATATTCGTAGGAGTATACAATATTGTGGGCACCACTTTATTATTACGAGAGCTAGAAGACGTGTCGTTAGTCTGTCCAGAGAGTGCGGTATCGAGCTTTTGAAATACATACTTATATTATGGACCGACTAACTAACTACGATAAAATAAAACTAAATTAACTTGAGCCCTCAGTGGAAAATGAATAACAATTCAATATGATTTCAACTTATTAGTGAAAAAGACGTAAGAGATAGGTTTTAACCCACGTCTTAAGCTATCCGTATATATTTGTATTATATCATTAGTCGGATTATTTTCTTAATGCCATAATTTTTGTGTTATTAAATACAAGTATGCTACTAGTAGGCTGAGTTTGCTGACTGGTGATGGATTCAATCCCGATCCCACTTGGGGGAATTATCTATTGGGGAAATATCTTATATTTTAATTTGTTCGTTCTGGTATCAAGGTAAAGCGTGGCGTTGAGTTCTGCCACGCAACACGCAATGCCTCCAGAATTCGGCAGAAAGTGAGGAACGGAGTGACTTAACACCGAGGTTCCCTCTAATTCTAATTTTTAGTCATCATCATCATCATATCCACCTTAAGAATTTCCACGCCGATTGGTCCTGCACTGCCTGCATCCAGCGGCTCCCCCAGGACTTTGATCAGAATAAGTTAGATAACTACATTAATTTGTTATTATCGCCAAGTTCGCTAATAACTAAATTATTAATTGCTTTTCATTATCCAGAATCCATTTAGCTGAACAAAGTCTAGAACTATATTAGACGCAAATAAATTAAGTTGGGCATTTACTTTCATATAAACACTTGTTATCGTTACACTTAATCTATACTTTAGTAATAATTTGTTTAATATTTTTTTTTTAGTTTAACGCTGTATCCCGCACATAGCGGAATAAGCAAAGAGAACATGGAAACCTAGTGTTAAGACACTTCGTTCCCCACATTCCGTCAAATTCTCGAGGCATGGCGTGTTGACTGACGGAATTCAACTTGCCAACCATGTGAAAATATTAAATTATTTCGTTCCCCCGAGTGGGAATCGAACCCACAATCATCGCGTTTACAGCCGCAAACTTGTGCCACTGCGTGACGACAGCTTCACTGTTTTTAATTTTTTAAATGATAAATGTGCAACTATGAACAAAATATGACAACGGTCAATGGATCCTTCGTGAGCAGTCAGTAAGTCTCTGTCTGTAGTTTATTGTAGCTCAGCAGCTTCCGGGATAAAAAAATATATTATTAACTGATGGGAAAACAGCTTCCCTTGTTTATTTTTGCTATTTTCATTGTATTTCTTCATAGTAGCTTTCATAGATTTTTGTCCTAGAGCACTTTATTATTGGGTAATTCAGCCGGTATTAAATCATTCTTTGTTTTACAGAAGCGAGGTTCATCACCTTGCTCTGGTAACGACGTGAGGCGCTTCGATGAGTTCCCACCACTTAATTTGGCGAAGTGTCTTGATGGGAATGGAGTGTTTTAACACTCGATCCGAATGAACAATCGACGCTATGTGGGTGATACAGTGTGAAAATAAGAAAATAATAAAAGTTGTACAAAAATTTTAGCACAAAAAGCATTTACGTTATTTAACTTTACAATAAAAGAAACCTCATTGAATGTTTGCTTTAGCAATACAAGTTGACAGAACAGTTTACGTTACTCTGTTGAATGAGAAAAGGAAATGATTTAAGGCAAGGTCGAGGTTAAGGTTTATGCATTCTCATTTTATACTCACTTTGGTTAAATGACGCTTCGGCTCATAATTCTATTATATTCAAGGAAAATATAGATTGAAGTCATCATTCGTAATTGAAAATAGTCAAATTGTAAACTCACTACGAGTTCGATTTCTAAGGAAAGGAAGGAATATTATATTAGGTTACGCCTGCCAAAGCTCAATGTCTTTAAATTTAAGTCAAAATGAAAAACAGATGATTTATTTCAAGTACTCTCCCTACTTAACACAACTATCTGTGTAAATATACAGGGTTTAACGCGATCAATGTCATTATATTTATCAGGAAAGAGTTTTCTATAAATAATGGCAATATTTTTTGGCATATTAGATCTAAATTTAGACCTCCCTAGGTACAGACAGCCTATTAGTCTTTAAAGTGTATTTATATATATGTAATATATATAAAAAACACCGATCATAACTATAAATGTAGTGTCACGTACAAACAGCCAATTTCTTAAAAGTAAACACGAGAAAAATAAAAATTCACATCATGTTCCCGAAATATATGTGTGTGAAAGCTCGATCTCGAATATGTGTGATCTTGGAATATATTAAGCAACTGAAGTAAGTAAGTAAATATAATACCAGTAATATTTTTTACAATGATTTTTAAATATTTTTGTCCTATATGTAAAATACAGCGTGATGCTAACTATAAGACTTAATTAATTAATTGCTATACCATACAAATGCAGTTAATTTACGAATCAGTTTTATCTTGTCAAATACTGTTATAATATATAAATAAGCGAATATATGCATAAATATAGCAAGGTATATTAATATATAATAGTCTGTGTATATAATCTACAATATTTATTAAACCACTAAGAATGAACGGTAAATTGAATAAAAACATACAAAAATCATCCAATTTGTATGAATATGACATACAACCCGGCGGCAATAACGACGTGTCACTAACGCTAACACCACAGACCACATTAATTTTTCACAAACATGACGGAAGATGACATTCAATTATACCTCTGGACAAATAGATGCTATTATTTTTCCATTCATATAAAATATTTTAATATTTATTGAAATATGGTTATTGATGATATTTGTATTACGCTATTGAATCTATCGTGGTATAAGTCATGAGTTCGACTCTCACTCGAGGAAATGATTGTATTTAATAATATCATGGTGTCTCACGGTGTTAACTTCCGACACTCAATACACAATGTACCGAATCTTTGCGGAAAGGAGAGAACGGAGTGTCTCGACATCTGATTTTCTTTATCTTTTTCTTCAAAACGATCGAATGTACATATTTTGGTGTGATTTAAAATATCACTTACTCATAATAAATGAGTTATATTATGCGAATCGAATGACAAAAATGTGAATATATTTCACGTACACGAGTGCTCCAAAATTTGCTCCATGGAAACTGATTGATGGATTATAAATCTCTTGTTGACAGACTTTCGTTGGCTCTTACTGAATAAAAATATTTTCAAAACGTTCATGTGGTTCTAATATTTTGTTGTTGTGCTGTTGTTATTATATAGTATCTTCTATTCTATTCTTCTATTTTTATTAATATTACCACTTAGATACTTTTTTTAAGCTTCACGCTACATCCCCAGCGGGAGAACGGACCAGACACTTCTGCAGTACCTCTGTTACTTCGTCCACTATCATCAACCTCTTAATACGTACCTGCGAGGGCTGTTCACACTTTTTACTTAACCTTCATCCATACTTAACTATCATCGATACTGTGTTCTCAGCTATTACCACCACTAAGAATTTCCTTATTCTAATTGGCTCCATCACTCAACATACCATATATCTGTAATTAGTCAGAAAGCCTAAAAGGAAATTTCTTGACACCAAATTCCCCCCGTCATACTTTATACAGTATACGGTGTGAAAATGAACCAAAATAATATTGCAAGCAACGTAAGCATACCATTATTAGATTTGAACTCTAATTTTTCTTTTTTTTTTTAAACTTAAGATTTATTCCAGGGGAATGAAAGGTTTTGGTAGTGTCTTGGGACTCAGTGTGTTGAAACATTTAAATGTAAATGTATTTTTTTCAAATTCTGTTTTCTTTCTTTTTGTTCGCGACGGCGATCACCGATCGCGCCCGATTACGATGCGCGGTACAGCGCGCACGCGGGGTCATGAGTGTGTGCCGTGACGTAATACATTTTTAGATTACAATAGTGCTTTGTTAAGGTTTATATACAATAAAATATAAATAAATGGTATTATAAATAGAGTTAGAAATATAGTTTTAAGTATTTCTTTCCGTTTTATGTAATGTATAATGTATTTTTCGGCTTTATATAGCGATTACATTGTTTTACTATAGTTTTCCGTTTAAATCGTATTTTAAGATAATAATATCTGTCGTATAGTTAAATATATTGTTAATTATTGTGTATTACAGTTTCGATTATGTAATTAACATAGATATAAGTCCGTAATGTCCGTATACACCGTTTGAGAGGCTTTTTTCGTTAATAGTGTATGTAAATTCCGTCGTCCTCACCGTGTTTTTCGTAATTTTGTAATAGTTAATAATTATATCGTATAATGTGTTATATACCGATAAGTAGATATTTTTGTATCCTTTTATTATATATAAATTGTATATTAATCCGTTTGTTAGTTGTTAAGATATATACAAAAATATGTAATAGTCATAGTGAAAATATTCGTCGAAATAAAGATGAAACGGTTCTGTGGCTTGCGGCTTCTCCTTATAGAATAGCTCCTAGTTTTTGTGGGGGGTACAGTAAAACCATCAAGTGTGGTTAATCGGCGCAAATCGTGGCTAATCGTAGCCGATCGTGAATCGTGAATTAATATAAACATATTGGGTGGCCAATCGTGAATTCATATAATCGTATAGTGAGAGCAGGATAGTCGAATCGGATATAATCGTATAGTGAGAGCTGGACAGTCGAATAGTACGCAGTTCAAGGCCAATATAGAACGCAAAGTATAAGCCATTAGCCACCGACCGTGATATTGAGAAACGATGGCGTGTTTTATTCGTCTTACTTCGGCGATCTCCGTGTGCACCATGATCTGGAATCTATAGTGTACAGGGCGTCAGCGGCTCATTCACTCGAGTTCCGCCCGTCCGGTACACTTTTCAAAATCGATTTTTTGTCTATGTTAAATGTATATACTATACTTTGAATGTATATTTATAATCTTCAAGCTCTATATCGATACCTAATTCAATCATTACTGTATTAGTTTCAGTTTGGGTCAAAATAATTTTGATTTCCAACTAAAGCTCCTGCTAAATTACGCCTGAAATCTCTAATTTATCCCGTAATATTGGCCGAATGCAATACCTATTTCAGTAATGCAATGAAATATTATTTCAGTAGTAACATGCCAATAGAAACTAATAGCTCAAGATCCAAGAGCCGCCAGTCTACGTCATTTTAGCAAAGCTGAAATTCTGTGTAATTAAGACACTATTCTTGTTAATTTGAAAGTGGCGCCCTTTCCGAGTTAACACCAAATAACGATATATCTTTGTCTGGAAAGATGATTGAACCATTGGATTGGTCTAGGCACTTATGAGGGGTCTTGAAATAGTCCGTAAATAATATATTTAACATAAAAGCTTGCAAGTTTAACTTGGCCTAATTATAAACAACCTTTAGGATATCTGGCCTGATCTGATATCTGAGTCTGATAATAATAAACACACATTCTTTACATTATTGTTAAAATGAAAAAAAATATAAACTACATTTTTGTAAAATGACGTTGGTCTGGGGGCCGTGGGATCTCAATGTATTAATATTTGTATACGTTCAACTTGACACAATCATACACACTGTACCGTTATGTTCAGATCTAATTCTGTAACCACAACATTTGTGAGTTTATTTCGCAGAGGAGGATATTTATTCATAATAATAAGTCTCTTTTGTCATTTTGTCTCTTCACGCTAATTTTAGAATCGGCTTAACCGATTCAAGTACAATTTTCACTTTTGTATATTGGCAAACTTCCATTTAAAGTTGGCGTTTGTTTTATTTAAATCGGTTCATAAATTTAAAATAAATAAATCAATATAAAGTAGTTTGTTCGACAAAATTGTAATAAAACCGTTATTAGAACACGAAAGTAATTCAGATAACTACATAAATAATTGTAACAAACAATTTAAAAAATTCTAGCAAGGCGAAGGCGGTTCGCTAGTACAGTAAAAATCTTCTGCTTAATCGAATATATTAGAAAACTATTTATTAGAAAAATAAGGATAGTAATTAAAAAAATACCAAAAAGAGCAAACAAATTCCACTCACAGAATAAACTTTAACTCGGTACTAAGTTGCAATAGCAAAGTCATCCTAGATCTCAAAACTTTACAAACTTTGAGCTTTAAGAAAGAAGATTAAATCTTGATTACTATCGGACGTGTTACGTCTGTAGATCAAAGAAAGTTTCTTACAAGCTACCAACTATCAACTATCGTACAAGTATGTTCTATTCAAATCCTTAAGCATATTAAATTTAAAAGATTTATTTATCTGTAATTCAAGAATAATCTACAAAGACACATATAATAAGAAAGAAATATTTTAATTTAGTTGCTTTGCTCTGGTAACGAGGTAAAGCGCGTTTCGTTATTAAATAACTGCCGGGGTCTACCTACCCCGCTATGTGCAGAATACAGTGTGAAACTAAAAAAATGATTATTTTCTAAAAAGTAAAATTACACTGAAATTTATTTGTTAATCTATTCTATATAAAGCGGATAAAATGATATGAAACTGTATTTTATCATTTATACAATGACAGCTTGGTAATCCGTTAAAACGATACCTCTACTATTTGTAACATACTACGTAATTCGAAATAAATAATAAACTATATATAAGTAAATAATAAAAAATAAACGAAATAAATAATATTTCCTTTAAATTGAAAGAAAAAAATATATGAATCCAAAATTGAAATCTGCACTGGTGTTTGACAAACTTGCAAAGCTTTTAGTACATGTAAAAACAGATAATGTAGAACTTTTAAAGGAAAAAAGATGTTCCTTGTTTACAAAAACATATGTATTTATTAAATAAAGGCTTGCTTATAAAAGTACGTTTTATTGATATTTTTAATTTTAGGATAATACAGGTGGAAAAATATCTTCAAAATAAAATTGAAAGAAATATTCTGCCACCCGTGCTGGGGTTCAGATAGATTATCTATATAGGTTGTATACAATTGTTCCATTACTCAGTGACTTTGAGCCCAGTCGTAGCCTAAGAGCACAAACACGCAATTTTAAACGTGATAGGTTGTAGGTTCGATTCCTCTCAAGCCAAGCAACATCGCGTCAATTCTAATGATAATTTAAATTAATGACTATTGTATAACTATAATTTTACACTAAGAAACATAAAAATCTCTAAAAATCTGTGAAACTATTAGAATTAATAACAAGAAATAAACGTAACTATATAAATAAAGAGAAAAACATCCAAAGTAGGGGCTACATTTACAAGAGGCGAATATTAAAATATCTCGCATATATTTTATTCCTTTAACAAGAAAAATTCTTCATAATGTATCTGAAATATACGCAACATATAGTTATATCGGCGATGTCAATACAATTGGATAAAAAAAATTATCTTTATCTCAATCTTATAATTAATTTAAGCAGTCAAATATACAAAAAAGTTGAGACAATCCTCCGTATTCTCCGTATTATCTCAATTCACCTTGGGTACAAACTTGGGTTGCTTTTAATGTATAAAAGTACAAAAAAATATGCATGACAATATGCAACATAGTAAACTATGAATATCTAAAACACAATAATTAAAGAGCAACTAACCTTTCGTAGGAAATATTTTTTTTTTGAATTTTAATCTGTAAAAAAAATGTACTACTTTAGTACGTTATAAACAGGCATAGCGCTAAACGCATGTAGTATAATTGCGTGTAATTGTTAATTAAAGAATTAAGCCAGATATATAAATGGAAGAAACAATTATTGCCTTGTGATTGCGAGTTTTTTTTTATATCGTCATATCTGTTTGTATATTCGGCCCTTGTTCGCTTCTCTCCTTCACCTTCACGTTGTATCCTCAATATAACAGGGTATACAGATGGGACATAGTGTTAAGACACTACTTTCAGTTTTCGGGACATTTCTATTAAGTGGGGGAACTGAAAGCCAAACTTGGTCTTACTAAACTTACTAAAAAAACTAATTCCACTCCACATGATAAAACTGATTCCTCCAGGGATGCCCATGGCACGTACGCAACGTTGTTAAAGGAATTCTGCAACCTAGCCAAGCGTATGATCCCCCCTGATCAGAGTACACAGGGCATTCCCTGCGACGCCAATACTTCACGAGCATCTATCAAAGCCCGTACCTTTTCTTCAGGGGCTTTTTCTTCACCCCTCCCCGTCTGGTGACGCTGCCAAGACCTGTTCAGGTCAACAGCAAAAAAGTAAATCGGGGGCAGTTTTTTATAGGCAATCGCCCCTAACGGAAGAAAACTCGTGTGAAGTATTGTTATTGAGTGATATATATCACATATTGCAATTATGTCGAATCTCTTTCCGAATACATTAGAAACATAAAGACAATATGTTATGTTGTATCTTGTTTTTTAAAAGCTTTTAGCGTTTACCGCTTCCGATTTGTATCATTACATAAAATACTTATGAAAATAATGAATAGAACAATGTATTGAACAACGAACTAGAACAAGTTTTTTTAAGCAACTTTTCTATGTTCATTGGATAAAGTTTTTACTTTGTGCTTTGTGTAGAAACGTAACAGCAAAGTTGAACTTAATCCACATAATGTGATAATAACAGTAACGGTATGTATTATTTCAAGTATTGTACTCTTAGTACTTTTTATATACTAATTTGTATTGTATTCTATAAAAAAATCAGCTTCACGCTGTATCCCGCATACAGATGGGTAGGTAGAGGGCCACTCAACACGCAATGCTTCCAGAATTCGGCAGAAAGTGCGGAACGGAGTGTCTTAACACTTTCCCTTAGGTTCCCTGTCTACCCTGCTGTGTGTGGGATACAGCGTGAAGTTGACATGACATGCAAACGGTACTTTTTTGTCTTTTCCAGAGCGGGGAACTGAAAAAAAAACAGTCAATCAAGCAAATAAATCTTAAAAATATTTTATATAATAAAAATCATATTTGTTATAAAAAAAATCCAAGTAAAATATTACTATCAAGTTTTTTCACTTTTATTTGCTACAAAGGATACTTTGTCAACTATGAGACATATAATTACGCCCATATGTTCCGAATTACTGAACTTTCGTAACGTACAGACCTCCGATGCTATAAATTGAAAAACAAATTTCACATATTTTCGTAATTTTAATACAATCTTCATAAAAATCCTGTTATAAGCCAATATAAGGAAATTTATGAACGTATTACACGTAACACACCAATAAACATATTTACTTATTTATATATAATAATTACTAATTTATAATATTTTTAATATATAATATTTATTAATATATCATGTTTTTATTAATATATAATATTTGCTTTTAGGTTCTTACAGATAGTTCGTTAATAAAACTTCATTAAATGATTACGAAATTCAATTAAAATTTAGTTCACCTCCGCATATAACATTGCTTTGAGTTATTATTCATTAAATTATTTTATACATACTGCCTTATTCAACTTAGACGACACAATTTACTATTTCAATAGTATTAATTCATGCATTAAGCTTCTAATAGAGTTTCTAGTTGAGACTTCTAATAGTATGAAACGATCAAACTAGGTTCGATTCCCGTTCAGAACAAACCTTATCAGGTTCACGCTTAGTGTTAAAATATTACATTTTCATTGTACATCGGTTTGAATGTCTCAAAACTAAATTCTCCCTGTATTTTTCACCGATTGTAGGAGATGTAATTAATATTCATAAAAGTCTAAAGAGAACAAGAAGAAGAAATTTTATTACAGACAGAATGTAAATTTTAGTAGGAAAGATTTTTTTTAGTAAAAATAATAATTGCAGATTCATATTACTATAGAAACCGATGAGAGAACAAAAGTCAATCAACGCAAGTTTTTCAGTGTTTTCAACTAAAGCACCTGGATCCTTGCGCCCACAATGGACTCGTTAACGGATAGTACGAGTCGTTTCTCTCGCCCATTTGACTAACTATTTTCAGTGAATTTTCAGTAAGTTATGAAATGTGTAATTATAATCTTATTACAATATTTAGAGGAAATGAAAATTTATAATAATGGTATCTATCTTTCCTTTATCGCCTTATCGCATAGTAGGGAAGGACAAATTAATAACAAGATACTCTGCTTTCAGCTTTCCAGAAGAAGCGGTGAAAATCATACCTCTAGAAGATACTTTTTTATATAATACAAGTGATCCGCTCGTGGTTTGGCCGTTTGGACTATTGATTTCTCATTTTTGCGGGATTATTTATTTTTTTACATTAAGAGCAAAAATAATGTTAAAATGTTAAATTTTTTATTTGAACACGTTACTCAAACATCTTGTACGAGTCCAGATGAATTACCATTTTGAGCATAGATCCTTGCAAGTTGGCACTAACACATTTTTCTCTTTTTAGTTGGCAGCGACCCAGTTGGGATGTTTAACAACGGGTATAATTCCTACTACGTGTAATAAATTTAATATATTATTTGGATATTAAATAAAAAGCTAGAAAATCGTGGCGTTGAAAAAGTCACTCACTATACCTGAAGAGGAAGCAGGGAGAGGGTAACAGTAAAATTTCTCGATATTCTTACAGGAACAGGAAAAACGGAATATTATATTCTAGATGCTAAAGTTCACGCTAAAGAACAAATTAAAAATCCAAAATAAAATTTAAACTCTAGGTTTTGTATACCCAATCAGTATTAAAGTAAGAAATACATACAATATGTAAAGACAAAAGAAATAAAGATTTTTTTATAGATTTAGATTTTATTGGTATGATTATTAGATTATATAGCATTGATTATTGTCTTCGAGATGCAGTATTTTAATATTTTCTGCCTGAAAAAAATCAATATTTAATTATAGAAGAAACTTAAACATAAACAATTCCTTTGAAAGCGAAACTACAGAGAACTAAATATTGTATTATTTGGTCACAATCCAATCCAATTTCGTCAGATCCATATCACAGACGTATTCTGTATCCGTCTCATTATAATGAAATGTAAACTAAATTTCAAGATTGTAAATTGTCAAGGCTCAAAGTAAATCAGAGTAAGTCATCAAATACTATATATTATACACACCGCAGACAAGTGTATTATATATAGTACTTGATATAAAGTAGATATATATATATATATATATATATATATATTATCTACCTACTAATATGTAAGATAGATATATAAAATAACGCCATATCTAATAATCCATGAAATCAATTCAAAATACACCTCGATTTATAAACCACATATTAAATTAAAGGTAAAAATAAATTTCTATGATCATTCAATACCTTTTTTTCCCTGGCAATTAATTTCCAGAACAGATAGGCTATCAATAAGCTCGATTCGTTCCCGGCCTCGACTCGGTTGGTACTAAATTAACAAGTCCGCTAAAAAATGTTCGCGTACAGTACCGACAAGATACTGCGTTAATAAAAGATAAATATTGTTCACACTTCAAATGGCCATTGTGTTGTTTTAGATTAGAATATATTTAGAGGAAATGAAAATACATAATATTATTATCATTAGTCTGTATTGAAGCTGTAATAAATTACTTGTGTTCTGTGGGAACCTGGTGTTGATTACACTATTACCAAAGAATAAAATAAAGAATCTAAAGAAAATTTAAGAAGATTCTTATTTTAGATTCTTTTACAAGATTTAAAAATTAGATTAGAGAATTGAACTCACACGCTTCTATATACATTAAATAGACATTTTATGAGCTACTTAAATTATGTAAAGTACGTGAATATCGACGATTTTCTTCTTTCGAACACCTGCAAAAATACACTGAACTCGAGATATAGCAGTCGAAGTAAGAAATATAAAGATGTCTTTTATATACTGAAGTTTTGCAATTTAAATTTTAAAATATGTAAATCAATCCTAAGAGAAGTTATGTTGTAAAAATTATGATTTTTTTTTGGAAGTTTCAAGATATATTAAGTGGTGAAATTCAACGCCGCCTTATTGAATTCTAATCGAAAGTTCCTAAGTTAATGCGTTCAACCAAACAAACTGATCAGCTTTGCAATATCAAAATGGATAGTGGGGACATATAAAATTATTAATTTCTCGAGCAGGGATTGAACTTATCACTGTTGCAATGTTCTTTAACCTTATAACTTTTGCACTAGAGAGGACTTTCATTATAATGTCAATCACAGTTCATTCTCGTATATAAAACTATTTCTTATGCAAAATGATGAGATCAGGCCGAAAATGAACTGTGATCGACACTATGCTGTAAATCATCGCTAAATCTTATATAATATAGAAAAGAAAAGAAATGCTTATCAGAATAATTCATTGAAATATTAAGTAATATAATAAATTACTCCGATTAGATTCCGTCGTGGCGCAGCGGCACAAGGGTGTGACTGTAACGCGACGGTTGTGGGTTCGATCCCCACTCGAGGAAGTGAAATATTTATTTACGTTTATATTTCCATAGTTGTGGGTTCGATTAATGTGCCCTCTCTGTTAATTTCTTAACAGAGCCTTGAGTTCCACCACTCCATACGCGATGCCTTAATTTCAGGAGGAATGTGGAGTATATGTATATCTTGACACTAATCTACCCTGCTGTCCGGGGTAAAGCGCGAAGCTAACCGACTAAAGTATTTCAAAACATTCTAATAATAATATTCCGAATATTAAATAGTTTCGCATTTTCAAGATTATTATTATCTTTAGAGAGAGGTTCATTGGAATTACTGGCATCGCTTATATATAGCTACTTAAGTAAAATAATATTATAGCGTTCTATATTTTATGTTAGGTATTTTTTGTTTATTTGAATCTTCTTTAGTGCAATTTCTTTAACATGAACATTTTGTTAGCTTCACGCTGTATCACGCATATAGCGTGAGGACGTGTAACATATTTTCGTTCCCTACTTTCCACCAAATTCCCAAGGCATTGTGTGTTGAGTGACGGAACTTTACGCCGCGCCTTGTCTTGTTAGCAGAGTAAGAAAATGAGATTATTAAATATTCAACTTTCTGGCTTGCATGAGATTATTATTAAAAACATGATTCTTGGTCCATGTGGAACTCTGACTTTGCAGTAGAAAATATAAACAAAAAACTAAAGTGTATTTAAGCACATATGTAGTCGGACTGCTAATACGAAATATCAGTCGATATGTTCTTTTTCTACGTAACGGCATAGCTATATTATAAGCTATGACGGCACAATGGGACAGTTTCTGGCTGTATGTGCGATCTCCACTCCATATCCATTTTCCTGTTCTATTAAGATAATCAATACTGCTATTGCATTGTGCCACTTAAGTGGCGGAGAGTAGACACCGAAGTGTTTTCACTAGGTGTGCATAAAATATTATGAACATTATGCGAGTATCTGAGTTCCAATTCAAAAAAATCAATCTCCTCATAAGTGACCTCCAGAGGATCTTCATGATTTTTAATATTTTTTTCTGCATCTGTATACTACTACCGTATGTCTATTTGTTTCTGCACGCTAATCTCAGAAATTGCATAACTGATTAAAATGTATTTATCAATGTTGTGTTTTGGCAAACGTATCTTAAAATGTTGTATTTATTTTATTTCAGTCAGTACGTAAATAAAAAAAATTATCAATAGATAAAAAGTATTTGTTTAGTCTAAAATGATAATCTTTTAGAAGCTAAAAATAATACAGATTAGTAAATAAATATGTATTTCAAGCGGGCGAAGCTGCGGGCGAACCCCTTTTCCGTACCCTTTACTTATATCCAGACTACATAAATAATATAAACAAAAAAGCTTCAAGTAGCATGAATTGTTCTACAAACTGAAGAAGCTTTTTTAGAAAATGTATATTTTTTTAAGACGTGACGATTTCAATCCGCACCTCTTGGAAACCATCCAAAACTACGCAGGATCAAACGTTCAATTTTTTTTAACCGTTTCCTAATATGTATTTATATACCTGAGTGTGGGCTGACACATGGTTTCGAAGTACCTACAGTCAATGTTACCATGAATGCTAACAACCTGTCATATAAAACTGCTAAATATTCCTAATTGACATGAGACTTAATTATTTTCCACACTCTGAGTTATTTTCATTTGATATTTGTAAAATTGAAATATCATATTAGGATGTGATATTCTCATATTTAAAATAATAATTTAAATATGAGAAATGTAAATCTATTTTATTTAAAAGGAGTCCGTTCATATGAAACATTACCCGCTCATTGCTTTCGCAAAGTAATCCGGGTTCTGGAATTAAGCAGCGTAATTACCATCTCGACGTATGTTGCCTGAGACGTCTCTGTTTTTTTTGTATTTGAAATAAAATAAAAACCGATTACAAAATATCTTTTTCTCGAAGTTTCGTAGTTTATACAAGCGAGGTACTCAATGTAAAACTACTAGCTAGAATAAATAGTTGAAGAATAAAAGAATATAAAAGTTAAAATAAACGATATTTTTTAAAGGCAAAGAAAGGGCTCTAAAGTCAATGGTGGAAACGTTTAAGGATGAACTCCAGACAGACAGACAGTGGGAATAGTGTATGTTTATGTGAAATGCAGCTCTCTAATAGCAGTTTGTCTATGTTTCAAGAAAATCGTATAACAGTTGGTTTAATTTCTAAATTAAATTTAATATACTGTTGATATTTTTATATTTTATATTACAGGCCGTTGCGTGAGTGTCAACGCAGTGATATAGGTTGGATACCCGCTCGGGGGAATAATTTATTGTCATTGTCTTGCTGTGGTGATGCAAAGGGGTAAAATGCGGCGTTGAATTCCGCCACTCGAAAATTGAGCTTAAAGTGAGGAAAAGATTGTTTTAATACGAGGTTCCCTCTTTTGAATTATTTATATAATTTATGTTCTTTATTTTATATATAGCTCATACCTTCGCAGTTAATTGTAATAAGATTTACTTTTGACGCATTGTGTTGAAAAGTAATATTACATCTTCTTTAGACTAGTTTACGGTGATATATTTTCTTATTTATATGATCAGATAGATCGTATAATATCGTATAATTATGAAAAATTATTATACAGTTTTATATTTTCTATGCATATTCGTAGTACGTAAAATCACTTATTTGGTGTAAAATGACAAATTTACATGGTTAATGAGTAATTTTTTTATTATCACAAAATCAAGCGAATTGAGCGCACGGCCCCGGTATATTATAAACGAATTAAATCTCTATTTCAACCATCAGCCGTCGGGTTGCAGGATTTGATCCTCTCGGGGAAATGATTGATGAAAAACATGGGGAACGATTTTTCTGTCTACATATATGAGGAAAAAAGCGTGGCAGCCTCGTGCTTTGACCCGTATAATTTCATCCCAAATTTTAGTGTCATGAAAAAAATCGGAGACGTGTATAGTTATTCCAGTACATTTTGCCCGCATTACCTTTAGAGCAGGTAAATTAACTATTATTGGAAAACAATTTGTATGCGGGCGTCATCGATGGTTATTATAAATGGGTAATTTAGTTCAGCGATATTTTCACACAGCACCTGAGTTATCAAGATTTTTTTTTATATTGTTAGACTAGAAGCCATCGTTTTGGTTCTGTTCTCATCGCTGGCTGATGCACCCCAGTATCTTGCTTGAACCATTTGATCGCATATAACGGGTCTACTGTTCGAATCATTGGGGACCTAATGAATCTGTGAAACACTTTTGACACTTTGGCTTTGTGCTGAGACGTCTCCTCGCTGTGCGTTCTCATGGGAAGTCAGTTCTGAAGAACTGTTCGTCTTTACCTGCAGCCAAATTTTCTAACCACCTAGTACATAAAGTTAGGTAAGTCATAAAGCTAGGTCTTATTTTATTCCCCAGAGTGTGAATCAAACCCACAATCGTCGTCGTCGTCGGTCGTTTACAGACCCTGCGCCAATTACAGCCTCAACTATTCATTGAAATTAAAAAATTAAATATTTTCCAAATTTCGTTGCACCTGGAAAAGCTGTACAAGTTTATTACTTAAAGTTTAATTTTATTGAAGCCTTTTTACATTCTGAGCTCGGTGGTCACGAGGTGTTTTGGTCGATTTTGCTGTAAAAGCAACCAAATAGGGCCAGCGATTAAAGAGTTTTCAATTTTTCGATAGATTACAATTTCGAGAAGAAAATTATGAACTAACAGGTTTTATAATCTTCTATATATAAAAAATATAAGAAGACAGTAATGTAAGAATTATAAAATATTTTAAATATAAACTTATTCTTTTTGTGTAAATATTTAAATGTAGGATTCATTCAAATATTTTATGTAAGGAAGGAAACTCAATTTTTGCCTGGTTCAGTCCTAAGATATCAACAAAGGTTATATTAGCTCGCTTTTATAGTACACTTAAAGTGTATAAGTGCATTCAGAGCTCTTCAAAGTATCGATATCTTAAAAAACTTTCAAAAGAACTTATAAGAGTGACCTAATTATGAAGGTTTATAAGTTTTGAGGTTAAAAGTCCAGTTCAAACAAGGGTCATACATACACGAGAGTTGTGGGTTCATACCTGCTCGGTGGGAATATTATATTAAAAACAAGCAATCACATTAGATCAAATTTAAAGAAAATGCAAATGCGGGATGCTTTATGTGGGATACAGCGTCAATCTAACATTACATGGTTATCTTTCAGTTCAAAAATAAATCTTAATATTCTGAACTGAACTCCCGGATCCATACCACCGCTTATACATTATGTTGAGTTAAACATAATAATGTTATTAATTTGGTACAAGTCACAAGTTAATTATTTTCGGCCGCCCAGTAAATACAACTTGGTAATTACAATGCAAATTGAGTCTGTCACATGTTTCGTTGACAGAGTTCTACTGTTTATAAGTCCGAAAATAATTGCTAATAACGCAGACAGTTTCACATTAATTGTCTTTATCTTGTTATGTTTTTGTGTAAAGGAAGAAGTTCCAAAAAGAAGGTTTTATATTTTCATATGTCTTCTATATAAAAATTCTAAAAATATTATTAGTATTTTCACTAGTAGCTGAACGCATGGATGCTTGTAAATTTTTGAAAAATTAATCATATAAGATCCTTTTTTATTTAAAAATCGTCTAATCCAACTTAGGAATCATCAAATCTCATAAAAAATAGTTCTACAATTTTTAGATACGAGTATTCAGCTATTCATGAATTTTTGTAGAGGAGATTTATAAAATATGTAAGTTCTTAAGTAATAAAATGTAAATATTATATATTTATTCGTTTTTATAAAAATATTGACTAGTCATGATGCATAGGCACAAAGTGTGACAGGTTGAGTGTTCAGTTCCTACTCCGATTCTTCGCTCTGGTGTCGAAGTAAAGTGCGACGTTCAGTTCTACCACTCAATATGCAATGCCTTAATTTCGGCAGAAAATGGGCAATGGAATTAAACATTAGGTTCCCTTTGTCTATGATGTTGTGTGTGGGATACAGCGTGACGTTTAAAAAAAAATATAATAGATTTAAATTTTTTTAAATAGAACTATATGCATTTGTTTTAGCTTCACAGTGTATTCTATGTAGGATACAGTACAGATTATAATAGGATAAAAAGAAACAATATAAAGACACTCCATTGCACGCACACACCGCCAAAACTAATCCAACGCCGTACTTTGTCTTGTTACCGGAGCGAGAAAATGAAAACAATTTATTCTCTCAACTGAGAATCGTACCTACAATATTCGCGTTTACCACACCACAACTACCTACTCAATTAATATCTATTCAATTTTAACAAAAAAGTATTCACTATTGTATTATTCAGTGGATTCTATGTCTTTACACACCAAGAGAAAACATAGAAAACAACAAAAATATTATGAAACACATAAAATTACATTTACATTATGCAGACGAAAATTTAAGGATGATGAGAAAATTTGCATCTCAGGCCGGCGGCGAAGACCAGTTAGTTATCAAGCTTACTTTTTCAGTGACAAGAAAAGTAGATATCCTCTAGGCCACTTTATAAACAGGAATAATGTGGAGCTTTCTTCAGCTTTTACTTCCGGTTAGTAATAACTACAAATGATTTCACTGTGCGTTTTATATAGGATAAAAATGTAAAATTACATTTCTTTCTGTTTCCGTAGGAACTGTAAGAACTTTCCTGTAGTACGTCTGTGCGTTGTCTGTCAGTCCCTCAATGATGAATAAATTATATATATATATATTATATAATGTAGAGCTTCTTCAGTGTGTCAAATAACTGTAAATATGAAAATAATTTTAAGTCTAAAATATATACAACTAACAGATTTCAAATTATATTTACGGCTATTAAGACTTTGAACCTATACCCATTGTGTATACATACATCAGAAAGTACCGAACTGTTGTAATTTCAAAAATTTAACCCACAAAACCAAAGTAACAAAAAAACAACTAGAAAAGAGTTGATAATTTACAAACGGCTATATATTATTGTATAGTGGCTAAGAACACTCTCCATAAAGTCACCTGTTAAATAAAAGAACCTAAATCAACATGGGTCCATCCATTTGGAAGCTACAATGCGACAGACAGACATAGATATACACAGAAACAGATATGTATGATAGAAACACCCTCTATTTGTGTTGGAGATTAAAAATCAAACCACTATCAACGACTAAAGCTCGTTAGTTATACAGTACATTACATAATTCAGTTTCATTAGCTCTGTAGATTACGCAATGTCGCCGTCACTATGAGATTTAAAATTTAAAATCTTTCACACATTGCAATTTACACTGACTTTATTAGCTTAGAAAATAAAACGGTTTTAGTTATTTATATTCTACGCTAAGTTCTATTCTATTTAAAAAAATGATTATAATAAATATTACTACATATTCCGAAGTGGTGCAGTAGTACAGAGTCAGACTGTAAGCGCGGTGGTTGTGGGTTCGATTCCGACTGCGCCACGACCATCTCAGGTTTATCTGTCATAAATGCATATAATGAAAAAATCAATCATATCTAAGAAAAAAATTAAGACTTGATCAAAGTTAATGATCATTTGCGTTCGAAAAACAAACAAGAACCTGTTCAAAGGTAAAGTCCAGACAAGACCACGACGCCTCCATACGAACTTGAGTTCCACCACTTAACACGCAATGCCTCCAGAATTCTGCAGAAAATAGGAAACGGAGTGTCTTATAATAGGTTCTCTCTGGCTACAGTGCCGGGATAACAGCGTGAAGCTGATTTTTGTTTTAAGACTAAGCTCCACTAAGCTATTGAACTATAACAAGCACGTGCAAGCATAACATAAATCTATTGTAAGTTACAATTCCGTCGCAGATTCCACTTAAGTATGAGACTTGAAGTTTCATATAAGTTTCCACGTCGCTTAGAAGTTTAATGAGAACAAATCCTTCCTATATGCATTCTTGCTTATATGACAAAGATATTTATACAAGGTTCATTATTTTATTAAGGTTTATTTATATAAGGTTCTTTAAACACATATGTAGCGTTTTACTGTAAGCGCGATAGATGTGGGTTAGATCCCCATTTGGGGGAATAATTATATTATTTATTTTCAGCTCTTTGCTGTGGTAGAAAGTAAGTATGGTGACCTTTAGTTCCACCACTCATCACGCAATGTCACAGAAATTAAATGAAAAGTGAGGAGCGGAGTATCCTTACACTAAAAAAAGAGGAGAATGTAGAGGGAATCTAGTGTAAGGATACTCCGCTCCCCAATATCTGCCGAGTTCTGCGTGAGTGGCTTACTCAACGCCGCGCTTTGCCTTGACACCAATGAGAAAGAAATGGAAATATGAATTTAAAAAAATATTTAATTTGCTAAAGTGGGGATCGAACCCACAACCAGTCGCGCTTACAGTCATACTTTATGCTCCTGTGCCACGACTGGCCTCAGTACTGATATTATTCAAACTGAAAAACCAAACTTAACCAGCTTAACGCTAGTTTAGTTTAGTCTAGTCTACCAAACGCTACGTCTCTGCATAGCTTTCGCATCGTCTACTGTCGTCAATATCTCATACACATATCCTTCGGGGGGTCCTCGTGCTTTTACGTAACCTTCCAATCAATACACAATGCTTTGAAAATTTGATGGAAGTGTCTTGATGGAAACGGAGTGTCTCAACACTAAGTTCCCAGATTTCTATATCTACCCTGCTAACAGCGTGATACAACGTGAATCTAAAAAACGTATCTCAAATATATCTATAAATCTTATTTTTCCGGTAATCTCTTGGGTTGGCAAGCGGATGAAATCTCAACTGCCCAAGTAAAACATTATATTAAGCTACGTAATATCCGATCAAATCAATCATTCGACAAAGTAGTTTTTATAGAAGGTTTTAAAGAAGAATCCGCAACAAAAACATCTAACCATATTTTTTTAACTTTATACTGTGTAGTACTCATGTATTACGCATGAGATATCCTGAAAACCTAGAGTTAAGACACTCTGTTAACCATTAAGACACTCCCTTTCTCCACTTTTGAAAATTTAGAAAAACAATTTAGAAAAATTGTATGTTAAGTGGTTAAAAAAAGACAATTTAGAAAAATTGTACGTTAAGTGGCGGAGTTCAACGCTGCGCTTTGCGTCCCTACCAAAGAAAAGAAATGAAAATATTAAATATTTTATTTCCTCGAATGCGAGTCGAACCCACTATCATTGCGTTTACGCGCTTGTGCCCATGCACCACGATATGTTTCTTATTAAATATTGGTTTACACCACTTTTACAGTACCGTAAGTACAGTAACATTTCTTTCATTAAAGATAACAAGAAACCGCGCTTAATTATATGATGATAGTAAAAAATAATGGGAATTTCCAAGGATTGCCCTCAGAATATTCTCATGCAGATCATATCATAGTAATTTTATTCGCTGCCAAGTTGGTTTGTCTTAATACAAACATTTACATTCCAAGACGTATATTAAGTAGATAAGATGTACGATATTAATGAAAAAACGTATTTGGATTTCCTTGAAAAAATTTCGTTTCCTTCCTTTCTTCCTTCCTTGAAAATTTGTTAATAAAACGGCGAATAAGATCGAAAATACATATTTTTTTGTATATTCTGACTGTAAATACAATGGTTGTGGGTTTTTCTCCCTTGGAGATATTTTTATTCTTCCTATTCTGGTAATATAAAACGGCGTTGAGTCCGCCACTTTCAGATGTAGTCTCAAATTCAGGCAGAATTTGGACAACGGAGTGTCTGAACACTGAGTTTTCTCGGCTTGCTGTACTATTAGCGTGAACCTTACTTAATTAAAGTGATTATATTTGGTCACGATATTTTAATTATGAAATCCAATTATTATCCTTTAAAAAATAATTGTAATATAAGAAATTGTGATTTCATCGTGATAATATTACTGAAAAATATAAGAAGAATAGATTTAATATTTTCCAAAATTTCATATCCCTTTCATTATAAGTTGAAGCTCGCCGCAAACAAAACTTTAGTTGTGATAAAATAATTTTCCCCATATTCATTTTATATGGGCACGTACGTTCTTTATCGCTTCGTTTGTACGCTCATAAGTCTGCAAAATTTATAAAGAATCTTTTTATTAAATAACTGATATTATTGACTATTATTATATTTTTTTTTTTTCGAGAATAATTCTCTCTCACTTATGAGAGATTTTTTTTTATTTCTTGACAATTTACCTAAAACCTAGCTAGAAATAGCTATGAAATGAATCTGATATACGTAAGTATGTGATACATAGCATACATGTCATCAATAGGCATTTTTGATATAAATTATTTGTGAACAAAGTTTCATGTCTATGCATTTATTTTTGACTACTCTTTTTGTCTTCCTATCTAATTTTATTTCTTTCCGTCGCGTCCTTGAAGCATTTAAATATTTCCTTTCCTCAAACTGGAATCGATCCAACTATGATTGTGAAAATTAAACCCACAATTATTACTTTGAAGTTTTAAAGCTCCAACGAACCCACAACAGCGGCGTATAGAAATTTAACTACTAATGGATATACCTAACAGAAAAAATTATTTAAAGTTAAAGATCAGTGACTTAACACTATATTCTCTTTGCCTACCTCACTAAGAGTTGTTTTTTTTTTTATTTTCTAGTTTTTAGTTCTAGCAAACTCTGTTCCCAGCTTTACGCCCAACTAAAAATATACATTACATGTCACTTCTCTTCTTACTAAAGCGAAGAAATGAATTGCATTCTTCCGATTGGGAACTGAACCCACAACCATCGCGTTTCCTATCCTAGAATATAGTTTTTTTTTACGCGCTATGCATTTTGTCCTACTGCATCGTAACGGTCTCTAAGAAAAGTGCGTGAAGGTAAAAAAACAATTGTTTTCCATAAGGTGTGCTTCGTAAGCTTTTTTTGTTCACTGCCGCAGACGGTCGGTTAGATAAGAAGTATAAGCCATTCTCATCGCTGAATCTAACCACCTCTGAATTTCACTGATAAGAGGCAACAAAAAAATATTTTGCTCTGCACAGTAATTTATACTAAAATATAGAAAATGCTTCTTTTGTTATTTAAAATAATTTCTTTATACTGAGGAATTAATAAATAATAATTAATCAGAGTTTCGTACAAAAATTGGAAACATTGCCTCAATTAAATTAGCGGTTTTAATATTATACCAAATTTGGCCCATCTCTTAAGACTTTTATTTTCTTTTTAAATTTAACCACAAACGAATAATTTTTATCAGATTTTTTCTTAATTACGTGTTGATGCTATCTGTCAAATTTCATAAGTAAATAACAATTAGTTAGCTTACTATGAGGCTGTCGTGGAGCAGTGGCACAAAGGTGCGCCTGTAACGCGATGGTTCTGGGTTCACAGCAGCAGGGTAGGCAGAGAGAACCAACCTAATGTTAAGAGACTTTGCTCCCCACTTTCTGGCGAATTCTGGAGTCTCCCGAACTCAACGGCGCGCTTTGCCTCGATACCACAGCGAAGAAATGTAAATATAAACATAAATAAATATTTCACTACCTCGAGTGGGTATCGAACCCATAACTTTCGCGTTAAAGTCACACCCTTGTGCCGCTGCGCCACGACGGCCTCGTCTATTTTTGTACTTGTATAAAACAGTGTAAAGTATTAACACGACCGACTTCACTTTCGCAGCATAATAAAAAGGTCACAACGAGACGCGAATAACTTATAGCTAACTACTTCCATTCTGTAGAATAGATAAGCCACTCGCCAAGATACTCCTTTTTATCTTGAACCTTTAAAATTTTATATTCACTTTGTGGTTTTTTAAATAAGTCTAGGTCAATTTTGAAAGATGCATTCTCTTTTTGTTAATATAGGAAATGCCTAATATTAAAACTTAGTTAAATTGCAGATTTTTTACTTAAATTTACTATGTACTAAAGTTTATCTTCACACAATGAAAGATGAAGTGAGATTAGTGACAAATCCTTCAGTTTCTCTTTCTATGTATTTAGGCAGTGATTCATAAGTTAAGTTATTATATCAATTTATTTATTGTTCAAAATTACTTTGTCAATATTCAATTAAGGGCCAAAATCTCAATTTAAAGACAAAGGTCAAAAGCTGTCATATAAACAGTAAACATTCAAATATTATCAATTACATTATTCCAACAACGAGCCAGGCTAAGGGGAAGCTGTTAATTAATTTAAGAGAATCAACTGAGTCACGCTCAATGGCATTAAATAATATTTAAGTCGATAATTAAATTACTCGACTCCATTATGACGCAGTGAAAGTGTTATATTATACAAAATAGTTTAAAGTTCAAATATATAATATAATCACATTTATAATGAAATTTTATTAGTAGTTTCTAATAACAAATTCAGCAATATTATATATTATCATTTACAATCAAACTACCAAACTTCGATCATAGACTAAGAAGATATACCTTTATTTTATCTTTATTTCGTTGTATAGTGTTTTACCATTTTGTTTCCTGTTTCAATGCACGCTTCGGCGACTTATAATTGCTATTACAATCTATATGTGTTTGTTACCCCTATTTTAGGTTCTGTCACGTTGTCTATTATTTTTATTACAGGTTTATTTATTGCAAGCTCATAATTACGCCGCCATCGGATTTCGCTACTCAATGCGCAATGCCTCTAGAATCCGGTGGAATGTGAGGGACGGAGTGTCTTAACACTAGGTTTCCAAGTTCCATACTAGAGTGCCTATACTGTTATGTACTGGATACAGCGTAAGGCTAAAAAAATTCATTTTTTTAACAAATTAACAAATGTAGAAGAAATAAAATGTTATTGATTACATATAAAAAAGGAAGCTAAGTAGAAAAAAAGAGCTAAGTAGATGTTGATTAACCAAATCAGCGACAGAATAGCGTTCCCACAGAAAATTCAAGCACTTAGTACTTGCGAATTATGTAAATACCTCTCGCCACATCTGGAAAGACAGATTTAATTTATTTATTAGCGCTTGTAATTCAATCTAGGGACTCTAAGTTGACTAATCCAAAGATACACAAATAGCATGAGAATATCTTTAATTCCATTACAAAAAGATATTTAGAGAGAAAGTTGTGTGTTTTCATATAGAATTTTCTTCTTGACACATTCTAAGTGCTCCATGTAACTCTGACCGTACCTATACAGTGGATAACAACGGAAAAATTAACGTGATACATAACGTGATAGCCTTCGAATAATCCATTTATCGAGACAGGCACCACGATAAACGTACCACCGTACACAGAAGATTTTTTTTTTTTTGTGCCAATGCACACTGTGCACTGTGCGTTAGCGTGGTCAATCAAACAAAACCTTTAGCTTTAGTATTACCTACAAGACGATTGCCATATGCTCCTGGGGATATCCAAAATGATTATCTACAATTAAAATAATAATAATAATTGGCCCGCAGGGCAGCCCGCTGGGACGAGCTATTAGGGAGTGGTAGCCCTACGGACCTGAGTTTTCCAGAGGGGAGTAGTTTATCCCCCGCTTCTCACTTGGCTTTGTTGCTTGGCGCTTGGACGGTATCCAAGAGGCGCGGGTTGAAATCCCACAAATTAGAAATTTTAGTTTCTAAAATAAAATTATCCACAGTCCATTCAAAATCCTATCCATGGACCCATTTTAGTTTGTTATATTTTCTATAGCGCCTGCGCATTTACCGACACTGGCCAGGTTACTCAGAGATGGACCCCGCTTGCAAAAGTCTATTTGAATGAAGTATTGAATTTGTTGGACCTGCGTCTGCGATCTTTTGAACCGAATAATTCTTTAAGAGAAACATAATAACAATAACATATTTTTGATCATCTACAACTTACAACAGGTTTTCTAAGTTAACAATTGAAGTTTCTTTATTACCTTCCAACTTGGTGAAGGTTGAAAGTATAAAAAGTGCGGTGAAATTCGTAAGCCCAAAGTACTTAAACAAACTCTTTCTACTTAACTTGTAGATAGAATTTTGAACTCGAATAAAGTAAATAAAGTCTTTATTTTGAATCTTTGTGCTTACTTAAATATTTTTGAACGTTTCTTCCCTTAACCTTTTGCTAAAGTTTTACACTGACACCTATTTGAATTGAGCTTAAAAAAAATAAGATAAGAAAGGTTACAGAAAAAAAAACTTACTTAGAAGTTTAAATGTGATCGTCAAGGCGCAAGGGCATAAGCGTGCGGTTTCAATTCTCACCCAGGGAATTAAATATTTCATATTTTCACCTCAATTTCCACCTGGCTTTGGTACATTAGGCTCTCAGATTCCCTGTTGTGTGCACGATATAATAAGTTAGGTCCAACCGACAAATAATCCTTCATCTTATCGGTCTATAGTTCTGCTTAATGAAGTGGAAAAACTATTTGAACGAGTTATTGCTGCTCACATTGTCCAGAATATGACATTTGTGGGATTGACTTATCAGATAGACAGTTTGGTATTCGAGTAGGTCGCTCTACAAATGCTCTACATTCAAAACTACCATAAGTACCTGCGTACTTTTCGAATTATAATTTTGAATATATGTAGCACAAAAAAAATTATAATACCTATTTTCCATTAACCTTGTTATACGGACCCTAATTAATTATATTAATCACAATCATTAAAGATCTAACGTCATACCATAACAGAGCCTTGGCTGGACCCAGGTACAGCAATTACGGCTGGCTTAGGCCATAAAATATGGGGGCGACTATAGACGAATATCGTAAAATATTTTAGGATCTTTCACGCAGTACGCCTCTACCAATAATAATGTCAGTAAAAAAAGCATTAAATAAGTTGTATTTTTTAAAATAATGTCGGCAATTATTGTTTTTTACAAGTTTTGTTTGACTTGCCGTGTTAGTTGTGTATATGAAATCAAACTCTACTTGACCAACTTCCCAGAGTCTGATTGAACTAAACTTTGGATTTGGACAACAGCTGAACAGACTTGAATGTTTGCTTTGTAAAATACAATTCACAATAAAAAAATTTACATCTAGAGGGCCTTTTTTTTTAAAGATATGTTAAAATGAATATTTTAATTCTTTTCAATTTATATTTAGAGTATATAATGATTACATATTTAGAGACTATGCTAAATTCGTTTGAGTTTAGATCAAGACCACTACTACCGCATTTACAATCATATACGAGTACTGTCGAAATGTGCCACGATGGACTCCAAATTTAAAAGTAATTTTTAAGTTATTTTTAGCTTCACGGTGAACGGTAGACAGAGAGAACCTGGATACCCAAGACGTGTCATCTTTAAGATATTTCAAATTGGAACCATGGCATCGATTGATTATCGATTTACTTTTTAAGAAAGTAAGTAAAACTTAAGTAAGTGAAGGCGAGATAAAGAAAACAATATACACTTAAGTATTCCAAAGTAAGTAAATCCAACTGAAAATATCACGTCTCAATACTAAATAGATACGTTCTTGTAGTGAATAGTATCATGATTTCCAATCACATTCAATTTATAGACAAATTCTTTGTGCTCTTTCAACAATATGTTCAAAATTTGGAATATCTATTGATAATATAAAAAAAAATATATCAGAATATATACAAATATTTTTAGCTAACATAGCAGGTAGGCAGAGGCTCCCGGGGAATCGAATGTAACTATTCATTCTTTGCAATCAGTAACATCTTACTATACTGTGATTTTGTTATTCTGTTTGTCTTTATAATTACAATATAGTGTAAAGATCAAAAGGTAAATTTAAAATATTGTACCAATATCTATTAAAATGTCATGTTTCCTGTTAATCAGCCCCTTTACATGTTTATTTTCTTCAGGTTTTTTTAGTATTTATTGTAATGTCACATTCTCATTGACCAAAGTAATTCTGACTGCTTTGAGGTGCTTTGGGTATCATTATATAGCCTTGCTCGATAAATTGATTATCCAATACAAAAATAAATCTTCAATTCCAACTATTAGTTCCTGAGATTAGCGCGTCCAACCAAAGAAATTCATCAGTTTTATAATATTAGTGCTGATATAGGTGAGAAATTTAATTAAGATAATTCACAGTGTTAAATTATGTTGCCGTATAATATCATGTGGGCGTTACGAGGATAATAGTCATTTATCTCAAGGTCTCCAGAAGAATAGCGCTTAACGCTAGACAAAAGAACTTGCGATGCCTTTGTTGTACCTTGTTTAGAATTTTACATAGTGTAAAACAAAGTAATTTCCAGTTTATGTAATTTTAATCTTACACAAAACTGATTGTATATATTTTAATGTGATTTTCACGCGCGCAGGCAAAGTTCAAATAAAAATTATCTATTTTTTTATATAACACAAATCAATGTCACTGTAGGTTTTTTTCTCATTTTTATTTGCTTTTTTTCTGCTTTTTATTTGCTACTTTTCTTCGCAATTTCTCAATCTTCTTGAGAGATCAGTGGCCTTACGCTTATATGGAAAGTGAGATCTGTCTAAAAACTAAAAAGACGGTACTTCCTTTTGCCCATGCTGTCGCATGTGGAAGATATGTTATACTTATATACAATCGTTATATTTGTAGTAATTTTGGACAATCACTAAACAGTTTAAATAGGTCTACAGTTGACAAACGACTGTGTAAAGAATGAAGCTCGTTAAGCCTGACCCTTGTAAGCTTAAGCTAAAACCAACCAAATGACATTAATTACAGCTTTTGAAAAATATTGTGGTCGACGCGTTACATTTGAATAGTATTTAAACAATAAAAATATTTAAAAAAATCTAAAAAGAACATTTATAGTACACTAATTGTGTTCCTTCAACGTCGAACGTAACATTGAACTTACGTGTATTGTGAAAGAAAAAATGTTTCATTCCCGAGTCTATTGGAAGTTTATTATCTCTTATTCTAAAAAATATTACTTATCCTCTTATATATATTTTTTACTGCCCTGCCGTTGCCCTTATTAGAAAAGTGTAGATGGTTTTTAACAATTTGAAAATGCTCAAACGCTTTCACCGCTAAGCCATACGTTCTCTACAAGCCACGTCAAAATTCTTATAAAAGAACAACAACAACACAAAAACACAGCTCCCTAGAGAGAATGGAGCGCCACTCAAACCATTTAAAATTAATAATTTAAGTAATTGCAATAACACCTGATTTCATAAATAATATAATTAAACAAATAGAATAGGATCGAGATTATCCTACTGTAAACTCAAACGGCCTTGGCCATTGTTCGCGGGCCGCGGCAGCGGCACAGCGAAGTCAACACAATGCATATATTGTTTTCAACTATTCAGTGTTCTTAATAAGGGTACACGAGGCGAATTACCGCTATGTATTTTGATTACGCTGGTGGGCTTTAAATAGAGAAAAAACAGTATAAAATAGATGGTTTTTTATTTCGACCTTGAGATTAACCCTTCTAGCTTTTACAAGGGTACCGGATAGATAGGGAAGAGCGTATGTGTACATATGTATAAATATACATACACACACATACACACATGTATGTGTATATGTATACATGTACATATGTGTGTGTATCACAGGCTCTGTTAGACAATGCATAGCCGAAATTACATTGCGTTGAACGTTGAAAAGCATGTACATACCTTCCTTGGATGTGTGTGTGTGAGAGAGTGCAGGGGAGTACTATGAGAGAATTTCCCAAAACTGGAAATAACTAATTGTGGGCTACAACAAGTATATATAGAGACTCTAGGACTAAGCCTTGTATTAGGTCATCTGACCACTTCTTACACTTATAATGAGTTAATATAAAATCTTTCAATCTCCGGCAACTTATTTAGATCAGTGGCACGTGGCCAGCGAACTAGATAATAAAATATAAGAAAACATAACAGGATAGCCTTGGTGTGTAACATATATAACATGAGGCCCTCGTGGCGTTGTGGCAAAATGCGTCGATTGTTAGTTCGATTCCGACTCGAGGGTTTTTTTTAAATTTCCTTACTCAGTGTTTCAGTAATATGACAAAGCGCGGCGTTGACTTGTGTCTTGAACATTGAGCCGTGTGTGGTGAACGACGACTTCTACCGTTTCGTTCCACGTGTCTACCGTTTAATGCGGCGTGTAGCTAAAAAAAATATTGTATCACTCAACACATAAATTGGAGGGAAGATGTAGAACGAAGTGTGTTAACGCTTGATTTCCTCGCCATTATAAGCATACGGGTTAAAGGATGAAGTGCGGAAAAAACACGTATAATCACATTGCTACAGTTAAAAAGCTAAACTCTTTAATTAAAATAAAAGTTAATTATTTAATCGTTAGCGTTCGAGGCCGCCCCTTATCTTTGTTTAATTGCGCCCTTTCCCGTGGGGTGGATTTACCTCGGATTATTCATAATAAAGTTTTACGAAAAATAATTATGGGATTCACAATATTGTTAAATATTAGCATCTGTGTAGGATTTTTGGGATGATTATTTTTAAAATATTTGTAAATTCACTTCTACCTATCCTGATATGTGTGACAGAGTAACTCAAGGGAACCAGGGAACCTAGTGTTAAAACAGTCCGTTGCATTGCGTGTTGAGTGACGGAACTCAACGCCGCGCTTTTCCTTGTTGCTAGAGCGAGGAAATAAGATAAATAAGAATAAATTCTTAATAATCTCATCAAAAACTTAAATGTAAAATGAGAGCCAAGTTAAATGTAATTTTTAATTCGTTTTATTTTCTTACATTCTTTATTCTTCTTAAAAAAGGAGAATAAAGAATGTAATTATTGATGAGAAGTACTATCAAGATAAAAAAAAATTATAATAAAAATATACTATTGATAATTAAAAAAAACTAAAAATATTGATAATTATTATACATATTTACAAATTTAAATTGTTATTAAAATTTCGTAATTTCCCCTCTTTGGTATAAAGTTATAGACACTCAATAATGTATGAGAATCGAACCTGCAAATTTTGCCGATAAAATGGCCACTTAATATAATAAAACTTCCGTCCAACTACGACTAAGTCAAAAGGAGTTTGGATTTCACATTAAGCCAAGTGGGATAAATAGCACTTAACCTACATTGTGAGGAGTTCAGGCGTGTGGAATTTTAATATGAAGGATATCTTTTGTAATATATGTATTATATATTAACACTTAGAGGACTGACTGTGAACGTGACGGTTGGGGGTTCAATTCCCACTGGAGGGGATGATTTATTTTCATTTGGTCGCTCTTGTAATAATACAAAGCGTGGCGTTGAGTTCTATCACTGCCTACCTTGCTGTGTGCTGAATACAGCGTAACGTTAAAAAATACCCCCAAGAGCATAAGTCTAGTCTTTGAGCCTATTGTATAAATATCTCTTCAAATATAAATATGGAGAAAATAAAATACATATTTAATTTTCTACTTAAAAAATATAAACAACTAGCATAAAATACATGAAGCAAGACTAAACCAGAATAATAGCCAGCTCCAGCTTATTAATTCGAACAGCTAAAGTAAATTAGCCGGTCTGCTTTCACTGCTACGAAATAGCTTGTAAGGACGGAAATATGGGATAATGTTAGATAAGAACAGAATTATGATACTCGAGGACGTTTTCTTTAGAAGTTTTCAGAGCTTACATAAGTTTAAATGGTATATAGTTTTAGTGTTTTTTATTTTTTAAGGTTCCGAGCTTTTTAAGGAATAAAGGAACCATCTCTGTCGGTCCGTCTGTCTGTTAAGCCCTTTATCTCAGGAACGCTTGGGTATATCGAGTTAAAATTCAAACCATTTTTTTTTATGGGAGAGAACAAGGCAAAAGAAAGAAAACTATACATTTGTGGTTAACTTCTAATCAATAATAGCCTTACTTGAGTTCTGACACTCAACACGCAATGCCTCTAGAATTCGGCTTAAAGTGGGGAACTGGTTGTCTTAACACCAAGCTCCCTCTCTCTACTCTGCTATATTTGGGATACAGCGTGGAGTTAAAAACATTACATTGATAAAAATGTATTACTGTTAACTATACTAATAACTGTGCTTGGGGAACTGTTTCCTACACTAGGTTCGCTGCTATATATAGGATTCATTCATAATTTTTAACAATAATTATGATTTTGGACAAAAAAAATCGACTTCCGACCTACAACCAAAACCTAGCTAAACTTTCACCAAACAACCCTTGAAGTTTATTCTTAAATTTAAAAATAGAATGATCGAAATCGGTTGACAGGATAAATGAGCTTTTCGAAAAAAAATACAAAATATATATATATATTTAATATTTTCTTACATTTCAAAATACCAACGCCTTAATAAGCTAAAATATAATTAGCGTGAAACCACTCTGGAAATAAACTTTATAATTAGTTGTTTATTATTTATTTGTGATGAAAAAGTTTTGTTTTTAGGGTAATTCAGCTTTTAAGATTCATCTTTTGGTAAAGTTCATGAAAGTATTAAAACTCAAAGAAATTTTTATCCAGTATTCTAAAACTTATAATTTGTTCAATAATTTTCAATAATATATGCTCAATATTTTTTTAATAAATAATATTCGCTATTTACCTGTATATTAATTTTATGGGCGAATTTGTAGAAAGCGCGTTAGAACGTTTGTAATTCAGCCTCACCTATAATTATAGTATTACTTAAATTTAATAATTTTAAAATTAAAATATACTTCTTTTTAGGATTCTGTACTTCAAAAGGTAAAAAAAAACTTTGTTATCCGTCTGCCCGTCTGTCAAGACCATTTATCATTTATTTAAGATATGTAGATATATCAAGCTAAAATAAATATTATAAATCTGAATTTATAATAGACCTGAGTCTATGGTCCCTTAAAGCACAGAAAGAAACAATCTTTTAAGACAACACAATCAAAAGATATGAAGCATTTATTCATCGAGTTTGCTCCATTTTTTATGAAACATCGCCACGTAATCAAAAAATAAAGAATATGTATACGTACATATATATAGTAATGAAATGTAGCCCGAAGTAAAAAATTACAGCATTAATAAACGAATAAATTCGGAAATTGGAAATTTATAGATATTTCATAGAAAAAAATAATTACAAACTTATTTTAGGATATATGCACAGGATTATCTGCGCAGGTCAACAATCACTCTCAAAATCACGCTCAAGTCATTAGTATTTGTGTACACATATATATATATCAATAAAAGACGCAGATTCAAATCTTTGAATAACATAACATAATTTATAGCAGATTCTATACAAGTAAAGGGAGATCAAGCGATTTACTTAAACTTATATATATTTTTTTATTTTCACACTATATAAATATAGACCTATCCCCGAGTGGACTATTATGTCCAGAGTAACAGCTCCATCAAGTTCAGCTTACTCCGCTTGGTAGATTACCATAACCGAAGTAAAATTGGTGTCAATTCTCATATAAGACACGGTTCGACTAAAAGCTATGTTAAAGCGTAAAATATCCCCTGGAATCACGCCAGCGCCACGCGAATATAGTAAATTCCGAGTTTTGGCGCAGTGTCGAAAATTTATGTACCAAATCATGATTACTTAATGGTCTATCATTCTTGCGCGGTATGTTTAACAACGGTCTGCGGGGCGTTTTCAAGGAGTTCTTGTATTAGTTTTGAGTGAGTCTATTTTCATATAATTGTGATAGAAAAAACTATTTTTTTTATAATTTGTTTAAATTAATATGTACTTTTCGTTTTTATAATTAAATTATTCGCTCACTCGCTTTTATTTAAAGTATTTTAATTATTATAAAGTTTGGATTTGATTAAAGATGTCGGCGTAGTTAAATTGAACAATCTAATACGATAATATGTCGGACGATAATAAATACAAAGAATATTAACTATGTTTTTTTTATAGTCATCAGAACTGAAGTCATTATCCAAATTTCACATCACCTGGGAAGATGAGAGGAGAGATTTCACAAATATATATTTACACAGATACCAACACGGCAAGTCATTTAAAAGATTGTAAAAACATTGAAATATATGCAGAATAATAAATATTATTTGTACGTTATAAATGTAAAGAATACATCGGTTCTATGACACATAATAGTCTTGTATTGTACGTTGTATGTTTCTAACTATATCAAATCAATGGGAAATTATTATCGATTACTATTGTAACTAGTCGTGGCGCAAGGTCACAAGCGTGTCTGTAAACGCGATAGGTTATGGGCTCGATTCCTACTAGAGGAAATTTAATATTTAATATTTTCGTTTCTTCAAGAGCCAAGAAACAATACAAAGTGCGGCGTTAAGTTCCGCAACATAACACGCAATGCCTCCAGAATTTTGAAAGAAAAAAAATTAAAATCATCAATAAGTTTCTTATATCAGTTTCTTAAATTTATTCAACTTTGTTATAACTATTTCTTGAATATTTATATAATATAATAACTATTTCTATAATATTATCTATTATTGATCATTATACATTATAAAATATATATATTATAAAATGCGGGATTGAGTTCTGTTAGTCAGCCTGTCTCGAAAATTCGGCGGAAAGTTGAGAACGGAGTGTCTCAACACTACTGCTATTTGCGAGATACAACGTGAAGCTAACGTACGACTAACATGTAAATTAAAATGATTTTACGCAGCAGCACTTTAAAAGATAAAAACCGCGAGTTTTATTGAAGACCCAATTTAAATTACTTTTAAATGCAAGCACACCGTGGTTTTTTTATTCAGATCTAATTGCATTTTACTTTGCAACAAAAAGTTTAAGTTGCATTGTAAAACATTTTTCATTTATTTTTTTAGGTATAAAGAAAATAATGATAACAGTCGTGACGCAGGGGCACATACGTGTGCTCTCTGTTCTCCGTGTTCCATTTTCCATTTTACACCTATTTTGGAGATAGTAACACAGCGGGGAACGTCATCTTGTCTTCTTACCAAAGAGAGGAAATAAAAATAACTCATCCCCCGATATAAGAACCCAAAACCGTTGTACTTACAATCACAGTCTGAACCTCTTCGCCACGACGGCTACATATTTAAACTATTTACTTTATATATAAATAAATAAATATATGGAGTAAATAAAAATAAAATAATAATTTGAAAATTATATTAAATCACAGCGTTAGAATTAATTTATTCATAAAACAAGTAATTTAGCTCTAACATTTCAATAAATGTTTATTTAACACCACAGCGGAGCACGCCGCCGGGGAAATTAATTAGAATCTTGCATCGTTTAAGCGTGTTTAGTCACGCCACGCTATTAGTTTGACTTTTTTTATTACACATAAATATGTCTTGAAGTTTTTAAAATATAATTAAAGGCTATGGTACGTCGTCTGAATGTTAACACTATGGATGTAGGTTCAATTCTAACATAGAAATGGAAATTATTATTTTCCTTTCCCGATGACAAATGTTGAAGTTGAATTGTTTCGAATTTAGACAAAAAACAGGGAACGCTGGAATCTTACCGTCACTTGTCAAACAGCGGGAAGCTAAAAAAAACCTATAAGTTACTGAATTATAAGTCAACAAAAAGTTATACAAGTCAACTTATAAAAATTAACAGACTTAAGTTTGCGGGCTTATGCACTCTTTTTGTATGGCATGGCAACTAAAATTATTAATTTGCATTAATTTTTGTTTTCCAATTTTTTTTTCTTTGTACTAAAAGTTCAAACAAACGGAAAAGCTTTCGAAACAGATCCAAAGTCTAAATTAAAATTAACAAATATTTTATTTTCGTAGTACTATAATCGATTATTAAGAATATAAAACTATTTTTCTCATTTATCTCAGCTTTCAAATTGTCAATTTAACAGAATTTTGGTATTCTAAAATTTAAAAAAAGTACCAATTTTTAAGAATATGTCTCAATTGTTTACATCTGGGAAAAAAACTTTCAGTTTCCTTTTCACTTTACCGATATTTTTCCTTTGTTTGTATAGTAAGTTCATGCCAAATTCTCTAAACCGAGGAAATGAAACAATTAATTTTCGCGAATGTGAATCAAAATCACTACCCTCACGACTACCGTCAGACGCTTTATTACTGCGCTATGTCGACCTTGTCACATATTCATAGCATTAAGTAAAAACAGTACAAAATTGTATAGAAATTTATAGCAAGACTAAAACCCACGCTTTTCCTTTAACGCGACTATGTTCTCTAGCTATTTTCCTACACAGATGCATGAAAAGTTTAATATTTAAAAATTCATTAAAAATATACTTGTCGCTTTATATGAAATTTTTGTAGTTGTACATATAAAATTTCTACTAATTAGTTATGAGACAAGAAGAAATTAAATTTTCTAACGTATTTAAATATGAAAATCTACGTCAAATGGATTATGCGAGCTTTAATAATTTATATTAGTGCGGCTTTCAGGAGGCTTTGATAGAGGAACTATTCAATGTGCAACACGGGACGAAAACGAAGACTGCATCAAACACTAGGCTTATTTCTTTTTTATTTTATTATTTTTTTAGGGCCCTGTAGCTCCAAAGGTTAAACCAAAACCCTTATACGATCACTTTATTTTCCATCTGTCAATCTGTCAGGCCTATGCTCCATTGATGCACAAGAAAAAATAAACTTCTAGTCTAGTCTAGCTATTAAATGATAAGAGTATTTAAGTAATGCTTCTGCTGCATTTTGTATGGAATTCGCTTCGTAATCAAAACCTACAAATAGGGCACACCTTCTACTCTCTAGAAAATTGAACCCACGACCGCCGCATTTACAGTCAGAAGATGTTTCACTACGCGACGACGGTGTCTAATGAGTTATGTTATTTAATAAAAAAATGCAAGCAACACATATTTATCAAAAAATATGTAAATATAACTTGGCAGAGAAGTTACTTTGAGCTTTTTTTACAAATTCACGGTCTGTCGTATAAACTTGTTACAGGCTATGGTCTCATAAAGTTAGCCAAGATCGTAAAAGTTCAGCTTATTATAAAAGTTCTTCATTTAAAAAAGTGGTTAATCTACAAAACTCTAACACTAATTCAAAATTTATATGTAGAAAAATTTGTTAGATTTATTAATTTACATGCTATATACATATAACTAAAGAAAATAGATCAGCTTCACGCTGTATCCCGCATACATCAGGGTAGACATTGGAACACTCCGTTCTCGACTTTCGGCCATTTGGAGGGATTGCGTATTGAGTAGCGGAACTCAACACCACGATTTGCCTCGACACCAGAGTGATTTATGTTTTTTTTAGCTTCACGCCTCGGTGTTAATACACTCCGTTCCCCACTTTCTGCCGAAATCTGAAGTCATTGCGTGTTGACTGGCAGAACTCAACGCCGCACCAGAGTGAATATATGGAAATATAAATTTAAATATATATTTCATCTTCTGGAGTGGACATGTTCTGGAGTGCTTTTTACGCTACCTCTTGCTCAACACATAAATTATATCTTACTAGAGTGTCTACTCTTTCCAAAATAATATGAGAAATACGATTTTTTTTAAAAGTATCATCCTGGCGCAGTGGTACGGGGGGTGGCTGTAAACGCGAAAGCTGTGCGGTTCGCTTCTCACTCGAAGGTAAATAAATTATTTAATATTTTCATGTCCTCGTCTGGCAACACAGCAAAAATGCGGCGATTTCGTTTCGAAAATTTTAATTTAAAAAATAAAAATACAGTCTAAAATGTTCATATTGGCCCAAAACTAATATCTCATATTTCATTACAATTCTTTTGTACTAAAATGAACACTGAGTAACATGATGGCGAACTAACTAAAGAAAGGCTATAAGACAAGTCATATTTCTAAGAAAACAGGAAAATGTCGAAAATACTTACAACAATTGAAATATTCATTTCGTTAAAACATCTTTCATTTTCGTTTAACAATATGACCAAAAAATATTGGCATAGTGTCTATATTTTATTCCATTTTTGGTTTTTGTATTGAATAATGTATTATTACATTTAATGCATAATAATTTTTTTATTTAATTATATTACGTTTTTTATTTAATTATTAGGTTACTGTATCTGACAAAAAATAACGGTTTCCATAAAGAATCACCTTGTTACCCGTCCTCTATCAAACTGAGATTAATATGAAATATGATGGACAGAAAAATTTAAGCTTCTAAGCTTGCGTTGGCCAATAAAAACATACGGTAAGAGCGTTTATGTATCGCTTTGCTGCATTTTCTATGACAGCGCCGCGTAATCAAAATGTATAGTCTATTTTCCGTCAACCTACAGTTATGAAATTTGACAAGTAAGAACTTATAATACGAATAAAGGAAGAAAATAGAAAAGTGAAATATTTAATGTTATTTTTGATAAAATCATTACAAGCTTATAACTGTTATTAATTACTTACAAAATGAGTGCATATGCCCGTAAATTTTAGATTGACCACTTCTATAAGTCGTACTTTCCGTGTACCTACAATCCTGAAAATCTTACAAAAAAATGTAATATCATTTATACAATAACTAGACAATCGTTCTGTCTTCAATTTATATACAAATCAAAATACATACTCGAAATTGAGTAAAAAAAGCTAAAAATTGCTTAATAATAATTTTGAATTCAAGAACCCCTTACAAAATATACACTCTAGCTAATTAAGCTATACGTTCACAACTCGCTACGTCGAAATTCGAAATCCACACGATTGTTATAACTTTTTTATTAGCACTTTCAATTTTTCCAATCTAAAAATTATTACTAAAAATAATATTTGGTGAAAGAAGATACTATTCAATTATTTTAAAATGTTACTTTCATTATTAATACTGTTCAGTCCCTCTGTTGGAAGAGTACAGCGTTAGGTTACGCCACTCATCATGGTATTTAAATGAGAATACATATAGACGGTATATGTATATGTTAATATAAAAAAAGTATTATAATATATAGACCAGAAAGTAATGTAATATTAAGAAAGTAATAATGTCAATAAAAAGGTAATATTATTTAAGTTTTGTTTATAAGTATAAACTAAATAAAGTATAGATAGAACACAACGACACAGGAATTATGAAGGGAACCTTATAATCAACGGTCAATGCGTCCATTTTAACTAAACCTTATAAGGAAATAATTCGTTACATTACCAGCGTATTAACACTTTAAATGGAAATTCACTTCTTTCAAGGCGCTTCGTCGAAAAATTAAGTGGATATTTCTCAAAGGAGTTCTAAATTCCAATTTATCGGAAGGATCTTGGTAGCTGAAAGGGAGTTGAGTGAAAATTTTGTTTTTATTAGTTTTAATTATATATATTGATGACGTGTTAAGACACTCCATTCCCCCCTTACCGCCGAATTCTGGAGGTATTGTGTGTTGGGTGGCGGAACTCACACTAACTTAGCGGCACTGTGAATTGACACAAATTAACAGAGCGAAGAAATGAGTATATTAATTTAAATATTTTTGCAGCACACTTTGTGAACCTGCGCCACGACTGGCCTCATACTCAACGCGCCTAAAATTCGAGTGGAAATCGAAGATTTAGTTCACTCTACGTTCACGATTCTTATTTGACCTAGTATAGAACACATTTTAATAAGTAAAGTACACGTGACATCAGCAAATTTGAACACTACTTAAATATAATATGAACGAGCGCTCGTATACAGATTTCGTGCTGAGTAAATTAGTTAACACATAATATGACGGCATCAAGTTTTACTACCTCTTTGCGAGGGAAATTGTACTCAATGGCCTAATTAACGCTGTCACCCTGAAAGCTGTGATGACGAAGAGTTGGACTGGAATTAGTTTTAATATATCTTTACATGTGCGGGTTTATAGTATATATATACGGGTATATCTGTTTGTAAGTATATGATACATTTTTGTGAGGTATGAAACACTCTACTGACTTTTACCTAACGCGAAGATATTAAGAAAGTAGTGCTAAGACTTTCCTCTTTCCTTCCAATTTGAGACATTGCGTGTTGAGTGGCAGAACTCAACGCCGCACTTTGTCTGATTTCCAGGATAAGAATCGAGGACAAAAATCACTCCCATATTCGGAGGAAAATGGGTACAAAAATGTCTTAATGAAAACGCAATGTCACATTAACACAAGGTTCCCAGATTCCCCTTAGCTACCCTGTAAAGTTAAAAAAGAAATTAAATGCAGTGTGATGTGTCACTAATGGGATGAACAGTCCCTCTATTTCTTATATAAATAACACTCTATGGGCACGAGTATGATGTCGTTATCATGTCAGTGATGAACGGTTATATATTTAAAGAAATTTTAATAATGTTTCAAAGAAAGCGTGGCATTTGAAACTAACGATCACTATATTTTTGTGGCATTCATGACAGAATGTCTCTAAATTGAGTGATAAATAGAAAAGTTGTTAAGTTTGTGTAACTTTTGCTCAATATAATATATACAGGACGAAGATGCCTGTACATGAAAAACTTTTGATTAACATATTTTTTATTCAAAGCTAAATAAAGAAAATATGAAAATTTACTGCAAAAATATAACCGTAATCCTTCATATTTTTATATTTATAAAAACACCCACTTATTTTGCATATTATATATAAGTAACAAAAAAAACTGCAACCGTTTATTTTGAATAAGGTCTTAAACGCCCGATATATAATCTAGTTTATATTTAGCCATATTGTATGGTGGGTTACGCACCATATTTAGAAAATTCATATAAATGAATACTCCATAAATTTTATACAGAAATCAAACATATTCACTAAAATTTTGTTTTGAATAAAGGATTCACATTAGCACGATACGATTTTTATATCAATTCTACCATATTTGAAATAAATTTTAAATACGGTTGTTTTGCATTGAAAATACGCCATTAGTTAAATATATATGTTTTTGATCAAAACAAAATGTTCCGATAATGAGTAGCGCTGTTGCATTTTCCTTATTTAATATGAATTGCAATATTTCGAAATAATTAACTTAGACGAATAAATATATAATATGATAAACTGACTTATAATATTATATTTTTTAAATGAAAAGAGGTTTATTCCGGAAAATCTTTGTTATGATTTTAATTGATTTGTTATTTTATGGAAGATAGTAATTTTAAAACATACTTCTTGATTCTTTATTATCATAGTGGTTCCAAAAAGCGATTCTATAAGCGACATATCGGAATTTATAAATTTGTTTATCTTCAGATAATAGCATTAAGAAGAATAAGTGATTCGTATTCGGATAATATATTTATTAATAAATATATTATAATAAGCGCGGTTGTGCGGTGCGCAATATAGCAGACAGGGAGAATGTAGTGGCAGGGCACTCTAATTTGCACATTTCACCGTTAAGTGCGGAAATTTCATAGTTTTTTTATGTTAGTAGAGAGCTAAGTGTTCTTACTGGCTGCCTTTATATCCTTCTAAATACAGAAGAATACGTGAAGCTAAAAGTGTTAATAATCCGATCTTCTTCTACTTTATTTTCTAGGGTTATTTTACAGAAATAAAGAAAGATAATAAAATACTCACCTGAGGATACACCGCAGTTATATCTTGAAATCCAATCTGCAACAAAAAACAATCTAATAAAATAATAAATCTTCGTGCTTGTTGATCATCAATAATATTTTATAAGAAATATTTCTTAGTTCTTTGGTTTAATATCTGAAATGGTTCCCAACTAAGTACAAAAACACAAATTCACGCTTTTCCCGTTTAGCATGAGAGTAAGGAACCTAGTTTTAAGAAACTATCTCCAGAAATGGTAGAATATATTAAGATAATAGAATATAGTAAAAAAAAACTAATAATGAAATCTACCATTCATCCCGCAATATCCTGAATTAAGGCATAAAAGTGGAGAATAGAGTGTCTGGACACTGGTTCTCTCTGCCTACTCTGCTATTCAGAATAATGATAAAAGTGAAGCTTTATTGACACTTAGTTCTTCTGGAAATTTTGGAGGTTTTATTTGAAACATGTATTTGACATACGCCCCAATTGTAGTCTAATTTTAAAAATTTTCCAATTAACTTTTTGGCAAAGACTCTATACGCAACCCCATTTCCTCTTGCCAGTGAATGTTCATAAATCTACGAACGTTAAGAAAAACAAAATATAAACGATTTTTTTTTGTATTTGATAAAAATATATAAATGGTTTAGTGTAATACAAGTGTATTTTCTAAAATTTTATGAACGTGATACAAATAGGTATACATGTGTATTATATCACTAGTCGTGGCCCGCGTGTTTGCCATAAGCTCTCCCTAACATGTTTTTTAGCTTCACGCTGTTCCCATTAAAATACTTTCTTCCATTCCTACTTTCCATCGAATTCTCAAAACTCTCAAATGACGTTTTATGTTGCAGTAAAATATTACTTTTTTCCCAGAGTGGTAAATGAACCCAGAACCATAGCGTTTACGCATCGCACGGTCGGTCGCACCCTTGCCCCCGGGTGAAAAATTTTAAAAAATAATAATTCTACAAAAATATCTTAATAAGTAATTTTATTATCAAGAAAAAAATATACAGAAGATAAATATTAACAAATATAATAAAAAAAACTCAAATAATATCCATTACTTATTAAAACTATTTTTTAGACAAAATCTTTTAAAGGATTCAAATGTCTTTGCGTGACACAATAAATGTCAGCGCGACCGACTTCCTATTATATAGGGAGCGGATATGCTCCAGTTTTCAGTCGATATAATATGGTATACTATACTTATACAGCCCTGACCTCCTGGAAAATTAAGAAAAAAAAGAACATGTCTGTTCTCATCACATTTATATTTCTTTCTTGTTTATAAAAACACATCTGTTCATAATACGTTACAAAAAAAAACAAAAGCCCCGATGGCATAAAATTAAAAAGAAAAAAAACAAGCCCAATAGTTTACTAGGATCAACAGTTGTCGTAGTAATTAGGGTAATGATAATCATGATATACCTTTCTGAAATCCTCATATTAAGCTCTTGAATTTGATATCCATATTGTGTTAGACGAGAAAAAAAAAATTATACTAAGTCCAAGCTAAGACGAATCTAACGTCACCTCAATTATTTAAATCTATTCAGCTGTTCTGGAGATATGAGGTAATAAAGAATAAATATTACATTCGTTTTTTTTTCAAATGCATATAAGTAGTTATTTACATGATGCTAGAACGTAAGCAAATAAGTGTAAAATTTGAATCCCTCTCTTTTTCTCTTTCTGTGTGTCCAGACAAATCTCCGCAACAGCTGAATCGATTTTCACAGGACTTAATGCAACATATAGGTTACTTTTTATATGGTAGGATAGTGTGAATTTGAAATAAATATTCGTACAGTTAAGGCAAAGCCACGAGGGGCGTCTAGTTGTTTAATAAAACAAATAGTAATACAAAATTCAAAATTTTCGCTTGTCTAACACTTCTAAACAAAATCACAATTCAAAATATATTACGTAATCTTAATACTAAAAATAACTAAAGAATACTCAAAGAAATATAAAAAGTATATATAATATTGTCGTCGAAACATTTTTATGGCGTCGCACCGTGAAATAGACACAATTGAAAATTCTGAACAAAATGTATTCGAGTCTGTCATGACACTGAATAATGAGCTTTCGTTGAAAGGCAGTAGTAAACTGGAAACTTGAAGTATAGAAATATAATGTGCTGCCTTCTCTGTATTTTATTTATATATATTTTTAGTTAGTTGTATAGAAACAAGCGCGAGTCGGTGTCACCCACCGAGGGTTCTGTGCAAAAACTGGAAGTCTTGAGCTTTCTCTGAAATTCTGGCTTAGCTCAGCATAACTCACTTAAACCGCTTTAATACCAAATTTTGCCCCCTTTTTAAGTTATTATTTTTAAAGATTTAACTACAAATGTATAGTTTTCAGATTTTTGTTTTAAGTTAGTTGTTTTAAGGCTGTTGTTTTATAGGATTTAACTACAAAATGTACTGTGTAATTTTTATTTGTTATTATTTTTCCCTTCACGTTTTGAGATTTTGCATGTTAAGTGGTTAGCAAGTTCATTGATCATTGACCTCAATAAACTCACTATAAAACATACATTTATTAACAAACTAAAATGAAAAGTAAGTTACTTATTAGAGGATTTACTATTTGTTTATTTTTCTTCACAACATTAAATAATTGAATACCTTATACTTCAATCGTATACGTAAATGTAAACTATTACATTTATTTTAACTTTTTCAACAATATTTATTGGATTGAAAAAGCATAACTTCAAAAATAAATACATGAATTTTTTTACAAAGCATTGCACTATCGACATATGAAAAAAAAATGGTTAAAAGTGTTATAAAAGTATACAGAAGCAAAAGGAAAATAGTTATAGGTCATAAAATGAATTTAACAGTGTTACTCGAACTCGTATGTAGAATAGAATAGATATTGGTTAGAAAACGTTATTATATTCTTTTAAGGTTTAATCTTTTTCCCGTATAGCAGGGAGACAAATATTTTTTACCTTTACTCTGTAGTCTGCACAAAGCAGAGTAGGCAGAGGGAACCTGTAAACCTAATGTTGAGACACTCCTTTCCCATAAAGACATCCGTTCCCCACTGAGCACCGCATTCTGTAGGCATTACGTGTTAAATGGGGGATCTCAACACCGGCGTCCACTTCGTTACAATAGCATAGATATTTATTTACTCGACAGGAATCGAACCCATAACCTGTTCCATTAACAGTCACACGCTCCATCATATTCATGTTCGATATTCAAATATTATTATTGTTTTTTCTATACAAATAACATAGCGCTGGCATACAATTTACATGCAATCAGCTCACCTTGTATTTTTTGTCAGCACGTATTCCACCCGTCGAAACAAAGGAAAATCTTCATCTCACAAACGGGAACAACAGTATGATTTATTCTTTCAACCTTATTTTCTCGAACGGGACATGTATGTACTAAGCGACATAAATTCTATGTAATAAATTGTTATTGCTTTTATGTTTTATTAGTGATAAGTAATTGTGTGCCATTTTTTTTTTTTGGGAAACGGGTCAAGGTTCATTTCTGATGAGGTTTTATAAGTAATAGTATTTAAAGTACCTTAAAACTGTCATTCGAGTTTTAATTTCTTATCCTGAAGCCACACGATATTTTACATTTAATTCAACTTTTTTATATATAAAGTTTTACGTTGATTACACAGGTCGGTGTGGCGCGCTGTAGCTCTCAGGGCTATAATTATATTTATTTTTCTTACATCCCTCTGATAGACAAAGCGACGATGCCTAGGTGTTCCACCACTCAACACTCAATTTCTTGAAAGTAATTCGGGATTTCAATTGCTATTATTTTGTAAAAAAAGGTTAAATTATACGTTTTATATTTATTTTATTAAGTTTTTAAACCATATAAGAGGCCAGTCGTGACGCAGGGCATGTGCCGCACACGAGAATATTTAATATTTATTTAAAATTATATTTCCAGTTCTTTGCTGTGGTATGGAGACAAAGCAGAAATCCTCCAAAAATCGATGGAAAGTGGGGAACGGAGTGACTTAACACAAGGTTCCCTCTACCTACCTTACTGTATGCGGGATACAGCGTTAAGCTGGAGAAAAAAATCTATAACACCTATTTTAACTCACTCTCCTCCCTCTCTCTCTCTCATTTCTTTTGAAACACCTCCAACATCTTAGCAATCACAGTTTTAATGAAAAATTTTAATTAAAATAGCAAAAAAAATACAGTGATAACTTTTTTCTTTTGTCCTATGTACATAGATCCTCTGTGTTGTTTTTTTTTTTCGAAACTGAATAAGTTAACGCCTTTGTACCGCGGCCAGAATGTGTCTCGTAAAGCACGGTGTTTGTAAGTTTATATTTCACTCTGGAGAATACATATTACACATATAGGTAGGTAGGTAGGTACATACATATTTACTCCACATCTCACTAGACAATATGCCATGTTAAATTTCACAACTTACTAAGAAATGTCTCCAAATAGTCTTTTTTTTGGCGAAAGTGCTAAGACACTCCGTTCTCTTCTTTTTAGACTATTTTCGAAAACTTTCGTTTGAAATAACAAAAGATAACGCCGCATTTCGTCGTGTTACCAGAGTGGAGAATTGAATATAATTTATTCCTTTATTTTTTTTTTTCAACCTTTGATCAACTATAGATGCATGTATATAGTTGATTGAAGAATTCAACCCACAAGCCACGCATATATATACATATATATATATATATATAGATAGTGTATCGCCACGACGGCCTCAAATATATTAACAAACTTATAATATAAATAGAATAGATTGAACGGAATTTACACTAAATTCTATGTTCGTAATGCGTATAAACGAAATCTGTTAGATATCTGTCCTACATATTACAAAAATAATATAATACCACATAGCAACAATTGTAATATTCTTTATGAAAAACTGTATATATAATTTCATTCAGATTCTTTTAACCTTTTTTCTCCCTTGGGCCAAAATCCCTTTCCTCCAGAGGCCCCACAGTACTTCGAACGTTTGAAAGAAAATACGTTCCTTGTCCTAGTTTTTAATCTACTATCACATTATTCAAGTCGGTTTGACAGTGAAAAATACTTCTTCAGCCGATTCTTATTCGATTAAAATGAAGTTAGAGAAAGATATATGTAGAAATTGATATAAATGGAAAGTTAAAATAGTGAGTGGAGTAACACAGGTGTTGATGCTGTCGTGCCTCAGTGGCACAGCAATTGCAATAAACACAATGGTTGTGAGTTTAATTCCCACTTAGGGATTGATTAATTATTTTTGTTTCTGCTCCCCACCAAGATAAAGGGCAGCCTTTAATTTCCCAACGCGCTATGCTATCTCGAGAATGCACGGAAAATGGAGAACGAAGTGTCTTAACACAGGGTTCCCGCTTTCCGCTGAATTTTGACGGCAGTGCGTGTTGAGTGGCGGAACTCAACGCCGCGTATTCTCAAAAAAAGTATTTATTAAGAATAAAACAATACTCTAGGATGTTTGCAAAAATATGATTTTCTAATATTATAATATACACTTAAAATATCCATTTACCTTTAAATGAAATTTGAATATCTTAAAGTATCACGTAAAAACTACTCGAATAAACGATCGAACTTAAAACGATCAATTTCAATGTTTCTACGATATAACAAAGCTAGAACTTCAAAAAGTTCCCAGATCTAAAGTTAGTGAAGATTAGAAGATGAATTTCGAAGAAAATATACCTACTTATTGGCTTTCGTTCACAGCTGGACGACGGATTTTATTGCATACTTTCTATATGACACTTCCTTTATAAATAAAAGCACTGAGAAGAAATAAACAGTACATTATATTTTTATTATATTTTTATTATATATAATTTTTTTTTCAATTTATACCTCTCCCACTGATGTCAGGGTAGCGGAACTTAGTGTTAAACCTAACTTAGTGTCTTAGCACTAGCTTCGATCTGTTTATCTTTCTACACGTGAGAAAGAAAAAAAATTATTGTCGCTTAAAAAGAATATTTCGATTCAACGTCAAGATACTGTACTAAAAAGTGGCAGAACAGAACGCGACGCTTTTTCTTAACGGAGGAACTAAAGATTAAATAGCATCTTATTCTAATTCAGAATCGAACCCAACTACCTAACTACCCATAGTTAGAGGCAACACAATGGAAAAATTACTTATTTTTACTTTTGATTACTAAAAATACTATATCTCTAAGACGAGAAATGTGAAGGACTCTTATACACAGGATCCATTCGCCTATTGACAAAGCAAACAATACGTAACAAAAGACGGCTTACTCCAATTCTACTTTTATTGGGCAGAAATATAAAATGAAATGAATTCAAACTAAGTCTAGGTAATCTAGGGAAGTATTAAAATTCAAAGTAGTTTTGAATTGATGCCACAATAAGATGAATCTAGCTGTATATCGATCCTTTATTCCCTTTCAACGTTTCAGCATTTTCACTATTCAAGAGTCGCGTTGAGATTTTATTTGGCTTTGAACTGGTCTAGCTTAAATAGAACCTTTGATCTCAGTTTCAGGTGACTTTTGTGAGTCGTATAAGATGTCGATTAGTGGTTTGAAAGAAAATAACTCACTCAACACGCAATACCTCATGACACCAGAGCGAAGAAATGGAAATATAAATTTAAATTAATAAATCAGTTTTTATGGTAACATCAAATCACGAAACGTTTCCTGTATCGCTCTTTGATCATGCAGTACCCACACAGCAGGGTAGGCATTTAATTGCCTCGAGTTGGAAACGAACCCACACACCACCACCACCACCACCTATCACATATTTACAGTTAATTTTGTGCCCCTGCGCCGCGACTGGCCTCACTATTAGCAAATTTATAGTTTTTTTTAAATAACAGAACCGTGATGCTATAGTACGCTACACAAACATTATTTGTCAGCGCTGGAAATACAACATAATAATAATGACTTTCAGCTAACGTACTCGCTACGGAGAATTGCCACTGTCGACATATTTTTCAATAAATGCTATGAAACATGTTATTTATTTTTTTATTTTTCCTTACTTCATATATAATAGTATAAAACGTGATAAAGTTAATAGTGGTTCATATTATGATCCTACATGTTTCTACCATAAGCCGCAACCGCTGTGCATAGAATTGTGAAATTTTTTAGAAGGGATATTGCAAAATTTTAACCCTTAAGACGTAAAATAGAGGTTGAAAGTTTGTATGGAAGAATCATTAAATCGGCACTGATTTTTATCAAATTTGAAATTCAGACTCTTCAAATTATTTAATTGAATACGTGTTGCATAGTTTTTCAGAATTCAACCCCCTTCATTGAAAATAATTTCATAAACATATATTTAATAAATATTTCCCCACTCAACACACAATGTTTAAATATTCCGTTTACCTCATTATCAGAATTAAGAACAGAAAGTATTCCTCGAGTGGGATTTAACCCACAACCTGTCGTGGTTACAGTGGTACGCTTCTGCTCCTGCGCAACGACTGGCCTCGTAGCTGGTATAACATATAAAAATTATTTCGTAAAGCAAGATTGAGATAGAAGTGAGATAGAAAATCTATTGTATACAGAGATTGACACAATACGTGTGCAAACAGGAAGTTAATACGGATCGTTAATTACACACACACGCGCGCTAATGGAGCGTTACATCCTTTTCCTTTTTAAGAAGTAATCAACCATCTGTGATTGGAAATGTGTGGAATACATTGTGCTTTTTGGTTTGTTGGAATTGGATTACTTGTGAGCATTGCGGGTTCGATGTCTGTTTAGGGTACAAATTGATTTCCTTATTGGATTGTTTCTAATTTTTCTTTGTTTTTTTTTGGTTTGATTTGAAAAGCATATGATTTTATTCTTAGTTTTTATTAGTTTAAATGAATATAAAATTCACAGGAGTTAGTTTTTTACTTTTAATTTGTTTGTAAAAAAAAAGATTGTTGATTATTGTATAAATGAAATATATAGTATCTTAGCTCCATGCTGTGCCCCGCATATAGCAGAGTAGGCAAACGATACCTAGCGTTAATACACCACGTACCCCGCGCACCGCACTATTTTTGAAACATTACGTGTTGCAAGGCCACGTTTTATCTTGATACCAGAGCGATTAATTTTAATTTATTCATTCCCCCGAAAGGAAATCGAACTCATAACCGTTACACTTACATATTTTATATATTACACATAAAATATTGTTTTAGTTTTCAGTCAAAATTACTTATTTTTTATGTATACATTTACTCTAAATAAGTCTTTATAACAAAGTTATAAAAAGTGAAAGATTTGAAGCAAAATATATTCCTAAAAGTAGAGTGTACGCTGTTTCATACTTTTTTAAGAATAATCGGATTTCATGGATTATCTGAGGGTTGCGATAAACAAAAGATTCATTTATTTTGTTGAGCGAAGTATCAAGATGAAGGACACCTTTGTTATCATCAGTGTCGTATTCTAGGCCAAGTTGCTAATATTATCGCTCGAAATAAAAAAACATATGGAATGAAAAAATATACTTAAATAATATTATGATCAAAAATGAAATAATTAAAAGAAATCGTAGACTATTGTGTTTGTAGTGTCACATTTTATTAAAAATAAAATGTTTTTTTTTAAATCGATACTACCTCTATACCATGCAGTATGTCAATAAATAAGGAAATCGCTGTGTGTGAATAGAAATGAACTTCTGGAATTTGTTTTTACCATTATTGCAGGTGAAGCAGGAGACAGGAGACTGGCGAACCATATATTTATTGATGGTCAAAAATTAAGGAGTCTATTTTCTAAGGGGAAAAAACATATTAAAATCCAATCCAATACAAGGTCCAATCCTTGATAAGACAAAGAGCAACTCAAATCAACATGCATTATCTCGAAAGATGAATGGAAAATAGGGACCGGAAAGTCAGACTACGGGAAACAGTTTGAAGCTAAAAAATGTTAATATAATATTTAAAGTTTAGTATCATAACCGAAAAAATATGTAAATACAATTGATATTAATACATAGAAACATTCATACAACAGCCCGACTCAGGCTTAACCAATTTTTCCACGTTGTAACGGATATAACAAATAAAAGCTATATGTATATATATAGTCTAAACGTAGCCTTACGTTACAGAATTAAATTACGCCTCAATTTCTACTAGATATACGAAAATTCTATTTATATTCATTGCATGGTGTGTAGGTTATTTATAAGGTTGGTGGAAAATAAAGATCTTATATTACGTAATACATATATACCCAATATTCCTGCTAAATTGTCTTTATGCGGCAACGCGTGATGCCACGAGCTTACTGCCAACGCGTGAAAATCGTGTTTTTGTTATGTAATTTGTAATATACTATCAATTTTATTTATTTCGAACGTATTTCAAAGATTTTTGTAAGTATTTGTACATTTTCTTTTTACGTTTAAAAATTTATTTATTTTTCTTTGCGTTCCAACAAACTTGTTATCATAATAATTATCTTTTAGTATTACTATTAGGCTAGAGACAACGTAGAGTTAAGACATTTAATATTTCACCTATGTCCCGATGAGTGGTAACTCAATGCCGCAATTAATACTATAAACATTTATTTGCTACACAGTAACAAATTATTACATACTTATTATATTATACTTATATTACCATATCATATTTTTTCTTATAAGGTAAGATAATCTTTTTTCCTCAAAAGCCTTACGACCGCAATCAGTCGTGCCAGTTGCTACCGTCATGACTGATCGCGCATTTCTTAATACAATGTCGATATTTGGAAAGTTACTAAAGGAATTTTTATGACTAGGAAAATTCAATAAACTTCTGTAACAACAATAGTTAGATCTGTGAGTTCGACGGTTGTGGATTCGATTCCCACTCGCGGAAATGTTTTTTTTTATATCTTCGATTTGGTAACAGAGCAACGTGCAGCATTGAGTTTCGCCACTCATGTCGCAAAAAAAAACATGAAACCTTGTGTTAAGACCGTTCCCAATGAGACACTTCCGTTCCCTACTTTCGTTAAATTCTTGAGGCATTGTTAGGTAGTGGAACATAAGGCTTCGCCTGTTTACCAGAGCGATGAAATGAAATTACAGTCCCCTGAATGGTAATCGAACCGACAACCATCGCCTTTACAGTAGCACATTTATATTCTTGACCCACAGGAGACTCAGACATAAGTAACATTTTAATATATGTACGTAACATATTAACAAATGTATATTATATATACAGTTAACTTTTTCCTGTTACATTTCTTAACAAAGATTTGGTTTGTTGAGAAATATTAAACGAGGTTACAAGGAATGCCAACCCTCATCAGAAAGATCTATTTATATTGTAAGTAGTTTTGGTCAGCGGGTTTACACGTAAACGAAATTTCACTAAGCCCACAATCGTATTCGTATTATGCCAGTTTTATATAAAAAATTTAGAAATTGTTTTTAACTAAATTTCATGAAAGTGTCTTTTAAGAAAAATTATTGAAAAATTTATCTCGCTTAACAAAAAAATTTATTACGCTCAACACACTGTCCTACGTTTGTCGCCCGTACAAGACATTACGTGTTGACTAGAGATACTCAACGCCGCGCTTTGTCTTAACAGACAAATGAAAATAATCCATTTCCCCGATAGGGAATTAAATTCTCAACCATAGCGCTTACAATCAGAACCTGTCATAGCGTCACGTTGCACCTCATTTACATATTTATTTTAACTTATTCATAAATATACTTCGATTATATATACTCTTCTATATATAATACATTCAATTCGCCAAAAGTTTAACCAGTTAAAACTACCTAACCATTTTGCATGTTTTTCTCGACTAACTTGGTTACACAGAGTAGCTACACATGCGAGTAGGAAGCGAATGCCACGAATCAAGTCAAAGTGACAGAGTAAACTAACTCGCACAGACACTCGCGTCTATCAGAACTTTGTATCGATTGCTTTAAACGTAGTGGAAGTGGTATGTGGGTAAGTTGTATGCACTTAGTTCTTACTTTTAATTGATTGAATTTGAATATGTTCTGTGTGTCTCACGAAATTAATATAATATTTACTATTTTTGTAGCTTCACGCTCAGTCGTGGTAACTACGTGTGAAGCGTATTAAATATTTAAAAAGCCAGCTCCAAATTATATTTAAATATTTTATTTTAAAGATATTTCATAAAAATTGTGTTTAAAATTAAAAATTATGTAAAACTTTTATCCTAAAAAGCTAAAAGGAAGAACTAGGTCAGTGATAAGCAAATTTAAACTTCTGCAACCATTTCTAAAGGTAATATCTTAAAATTTTCTCACAAAGGTCTTAAGTTTTAAACTTACAAAAAGTACAAAACAAGTTCTTGATGACAGAATATTTTTTTGTGAAACACAATTGTGGTGGACGTTAGTTGGAACCTGGACAAGTCGAGGCAAAGCGATACAAATATTTATCTAGTTTACCTATTATAGTTTTAGTTTTATTTCTATAACCAGCGTTATTTATAATAATATGTTAGAATATTTTAAACACACACAACTTAATTTCAAACCATTTGAGAGTTTACTTAAAATTTATTAGACATTGTATTATCATATTAAGTTGCAATGTACATCTACTATTGAATGATAACAATGTGACGTTGAGTTCTGTTACCGATGCGTTGAGATACTCTCAAAATGCAAGAAAAAACAAAGAAAACGTCAGTATACGAAAATCGTATTTTTGTAGCTATCATGGATTGTCATACAACACCACATTGAAGACAAAGTAGAAACTGGTATTTCCATTTATCGAAGTGAATATCGTCGGACTGGTAGTGGCAACCTTTCAATCAGAGTTTGTCAGGTACAAACAAAATTCACGTGATTTTGGAACTGTTTTCAATAGCATCGAGTATTTCTTAATAGATACAAGCTGTATCCCGCATATTTTAAGGTAGACTGAGACGCGGATCTCAACGCCGCGTTTTGTGTAAATACGAGAAAAATAAATAATTCATTCATTCAATTAATTAAAATAACTATTTGTAAGCACAATAGCTGTGAATTCGATTCCCACTCATGAGATTATTTTCATTAACTCGCTCTGATAAGAAGATGGCACGGGAACGGCAAAATGAGGAATAGAGTATCTTAATAATGGAATCTCTTTGCTTACCCTGCTGTTCGTAATTAAGTAATGTAATTAAATAAATAATAATTAATTCCATTCTGACGTCATTCAGTAGTTTTAGTAACGGATCCAAAATAGTTGGACAAAACAAATGTAACCAAAAGTTCTAAAAGGTTTCATTTACATTACAGCTTTAGCTTAATGGGACTTAACAAGGATGTGGTCCTGTAATTAATTTCAATATTAGTGTAGTGCCAAGCTTTTAAAAGCCTTTTTTAAGCTGGCTGTTATTTTCGAAGTTTTTGGTTAATTTTTTCTTTCGCCTTGCAGAAAATATGTCGGATTGAGTAGTTTTTTCTAATGAATATAAAAAAAGAAGAATAAAATAATTCAAATGGTAAAATCAAAAAACAAAGAAAGCCAGACATTTTTTTAAAGATATTTTTTAAAAAAGACATTGATTACTTCCTGTTTTCTCGCACAAGATCGCATTTAAAATTTTCTCATCGTAATTAAGCTTCAAAATCAAATTATTCTACCTTAAAAAGTTGACCGAAACTGAAACAAATTTATTCCAACCAGCCTTCACTAAAACCCGCGCGTCTACCGTAAAAGGGACTTTTAAAGTATTGACAAGTTTCGCTGACAGATTTCGGTGAAAATTTTAATTAAATATCGTCTCTAGGCTTTACTTAGTTTCTGCCTCTTCACAGAGTACCGAACTCGCAAAGTTACCACTATTTGGAGAATTGTTTCAACTTATTAGAGTTGAATAATAATTAAAGTTGAGTCTTACTTAATTTGATTTTAATGTGACTGAGTATTTTATATTTTACAGATAAATTACTTGTAATTGAAAATTGGTATATAGAAAAATATATGATGATAGATGATATCACTTGGCTCTGATCATCTTCACTTTAGTTGATGAATACCGTCTTTGCTATCACTTAATCAAAGAAATAGTTTAGAATTAAATTATGGTAAAAACTAATCATATATGAAATGAAATATTTGATATATTAATTTCTTCGCTCTGGTCTTGTCGTTGAATGAAAAAACTTGCCGCCATTCAAGCTCAAGCCAGAATGCGGCAAAAGCCATTTACTCTACGGAGTATTTTAACACTAGGTTCTCTCTGTCTGGCCTATTGTAAACGGTGTACCCTGAAGCTAAAAAAATTTTGTGGACAGAAAAACACATGAAACCGATAATCAATTCAAATAAATCCATCCAGTTCCGACATGTAACAGGACCAATATCAATGGAAAATCTAAACCAGTATGAGCCGAATAAAACTGACTGTGGCTTAACGCGACTCAAAATAGTATTGGAGCTTACAAAATCTTTACTTTATATGGCCATGGCTCTATTCTCTTCCATACAATTGTTTGATTGCATACGGTTGAAAGATTTGTTGTGGCTTTGTGTGCATAAGTGCCGCTGTGAAAGTTATTTATTTGTCTAGAGTAGATGTTCCTTAATCTTGTAAAAAAATGACAAGTCAATAGCTATGGCATATTATAATCCATAATTGAGGCTGTCGTGGCGCTGGAGCACAAGCGTGCGACTGTTGACGATCGTCGTGGGTCCGATTCCTCGGTGAAAATAATTAATTAATAATTTCATTTCATCGCTTCATTAACAAGACAAAGCCCGGCGTTGAGTTTCGCCAGTCAACATGCAATAATTCGAGAATTCGGCGGAAAGTTGGCAACGGAAGTAATAGTGATAATTGGTGTATGTAACAAATGATTGTATATTTTAATCTTCTTTTATTTATAAGCAAATAAGTAAAAAGTTATTTAAAGCTTAGTGGAATTTGAATCTGTGCCAAAAATTTTATACGTTTTGTAAAAAAATCTTTTTTTTTCTAAAAATGATAAATGAAAACGCTTTGAATATTATAAATAAGTTAGAAATTAATTGTGCTCAACATTCTTGGCCAATTTACATGCAATGTCTCGAATTCGATCAGAAAGAGAAGAACGCAGTGTTATGACAGAGAAACTAAAAAAATACCTTAGTCATACAATAAGACAGAAACCTCGAACATTCATGTTTTTGTATCAATTTCACTCAAAATCTAATGTTAAGACACCACGTTCCCAATTTCACGCCGAACTTAGAAGCATATCGTGCTGAGTGGCGGAACTCAACGCCGCGCTATGCTTCGACACCAGAGCGAAGCAATGAAAATATATATTTAAATATACTCATATTTTTACTTATTATAATAAGCAAACAAATAAATATTTCATCGAAATGAATAATTAATTTAATATACATTAAATAAATATAAACACATTAATATTTATTGAATACGCTATAGAAATTGATAGCTGGCAGTCTATTTACCAATATTAAGTATTTTATTGAGCATAAAAATATTAATGATACTGTCGTCGTGTAACGGGTAGAGTCCAAATTCGAAACAACATGCAATGGTTGCGGGTTCCATGCTTTCTCAGATTTTCCAGTTTGATGGCGTCCCTTTCTAAGGTCTTTAAAATTGGTATAATTAAAGCATTTTTGTACAAATTTAATATTATTTGTAAAAAAGCGGTTAAGTGCGAGTCGGACTCGCCCATCGAGGCTTCCGTACCAGTTTCAGGATAGTAGGTCAACGAGAAGTGCAACTTATAAAAGTTAACACACTTGAGTTTGCTAGCCCATGCACTCATTTTGTATGAAATATTTATTTTCTATAAAATATCTTAAAATTTTTACGTTTAGGATTTTTCCTTTAAGATTTTTATTTTAAGTTCTCGCTTCAGGTCAAATTTCATAACCGTAGGTCTACAGATTTTAATTACTCGGCGAATTTCATACAAAATGCAGCAATATCGATGCTTAAATACTCTTATCTTTTGATTGCGTTGACTTAAAAACTTGACTTTTTCTGTGGGAATCGAACCCACAACCTGTCACATTTACAGTCACATGCTTGTGCCCCAACACAATGACGGGCCTCATAAATATAAAATAGTTCAATAAAAACTAACAAAACAAAACTAAAATCAATTTATTTAGTTTCAATTTGAATTGAATGAACCTTCTAAATAAGTCGTATAGGTAAGTTTACCCAGAATAGTGTCTGTAAAAGCGGTCGGAATTGTAAATAATGTTCTAATTAAAATACATCTGAGCTAAATATTTCACCTAACCCGCATTTATACGAGATGCTATTTGAAATCACTTTATATGTATTCTCAATAGATTGCCAGATTTTAGAAATAAAGTGAAATAATATTAACTATTTTTTTTTTCATCTTTATACTTTATTTCACGTATAATATGGTGGGCAGAGACATCCTTCTGTTCTCCGCTTTCAGTCTGAATAGACATTGTACCCTTACAGGCGGAACTCAACGTTGAATTTTTAATATATATAATACAAATTTATAATAAAAAAAAATAACAAGCCCAAACCATTTTCGGTATAGATATTTGTTACTACGCTCGTCAATAGTCGTTGAGGCTAAAAGGAATATAAAAAATGTATGCAAATGACACATTTCAATGGTAACTTCACATGTTAAACGTTATTTTCTCTTTCCTATTTCTTCCATAAAGTTTTATATTTCTCACGTTTTTGTATTTAAATATTTTTTTTATTTTTATAGATATTTTCCTTTTAAGAAACACCACAGCACCACAAGAATTTCTTATTCTACTAATAAACCAAACGTATCAAAGGACTCCAATCTAAAAAGAATTTCAACAAATAATGAACTTACGTATATGTATGTATTCCTAAAGAAAGTATTAACTGTTTATTTGCACGATACGATAAAGGAACGTTACGTTACGTAACGAGCTTGTGTATGTTGTAGAAGTCAGAATAAACAAATTTTACCCTAATAAGAATCTCTGCTATTTATTTTAAAAAATATAAGTGGGGAACGGAGTATCTTAACACCGAGGTTCCCTCTGCCTACCCTGCTGTGCGCGGGATACAGCGTGAAGCTGAATATAATATGTATTAGTTACACAACTAGCCAGAGGGAAACTGGAGACCTCAAGACACTCCGCTTGAACCGAATTCCAAAGTTTGCGTGTTCAGTAATGAAATTCACTGCCGCGCTTTGTCCTGTCACCAGAGCAGAGTGAAAATATTAACTATTTAATTTCCTTGAATGGAAATTGTACGGCCTGTCGTGTTTACAGTCACGCTTGTGCCCCTGCGCGATGACTGCCCTCAGATTTAAAAATAATTCTACAAAACTATAATAAAGAGGCTGTCTTGGCGCAGGGTTGCAAGCGTTGTTGAGGGTTCGATTACAACTTGGGGAAATCAAATATTAAAAATTTATCAATTTCTCGCTCTGCAACAATAGAAACGGGGATCGAAAGTGTCTTAATGAGAACGGATTGTCTTAACACTAGGTGCGCTCTGCCTACCCTGCTATGTGCAGCATACAACGAGAAGCCAAAAAAACAGAAAAGAAATGTAATTATTTGTTTTATGACAAGTACAAAAGTAATATGTTGAACAGAAAAAAAGTAAAATCGGAAAATTATAAAAACACTAAAAAAGAAACCAAAGATTATTTCTTAAATCTATAGCAATATTATAAAGCTAGAGAGTTTGTTTGCTTCAAAGCCTTGATGACAGAAACTAATGGTACAAATTAAAAAATTTTTAGGGTATTGAAAGTAATCTACTTAAAAACTAAGTTAGCTACTTAAAACCTATAAAACTAAGTCAGCTACTTAAAAGCATTTGTGCTACGCAGAAATCGAACTTACTATGTACTAATACTAGTAATGCACTAAACATTCACTTTTTATACCAATGGAATTAAATACAATGAAAAACTACTTTACTTCACAAGACTAATGATATTTAAACGAGTCGAATAAGCAAATGAAGAAATCTAAAGAAAACGTTGACTTAAGAAGACATTTATATTAATTAGAAACGTAATAATGATAAAGTATGTTAATAAAATTACTTTAATGTACTGGAAAATATTCAGCAGAGACTAGTTTTATATATTTAACAAACAAAGCTATGTACAAAGATATTTTAAAATACTTTTAATTATGACGTCGTGGCGTAGCAGCACAGCTTCTGATTGTAAACGCGATAGTTGTGGGTTCAATTCTCATTCGGTGGAGTGAATCATTTTTAATATCACGTTGGGGGAACAAAATTTCTTCTATCTTGCTACATGCGGGAAACAGCGTGAAGTTATAAAAAGATACTAACAAATCGATGCATTTAACCAAAATTTATTGCCTATAACTCTTAGTTAATCCCATGGTTCGATCGTCGATTCAAACGTCAAGGGCATGACTCACAGTTGTAATGTATCGCTACAGTTACTGCACTTTTATATTTTTAGTATTTTTTTGGTAGATATAAAAATTTAACTATTATATATTTTATTTCTTTACTTTTGGGATATTGAAGTAAAAAAAATTGAGTCAGTTCATACCCTTTTCAATTTTAATGAACGTAACAATCTAAGTTCTTCAATTATTAAATATTTGATGGCGACATAAAATTATGATAAGAAATTATACTTTCACAATGACTATTTGTGAAATATCCTAAAGCGTTTTATAAAATTTCCCATTCTCATTAATCTAATTGAGGCCGTCGTGGCGCAAGGATATACTATATGACAGTCCGTCTTAAGCGTGACGATGGCTTTTTTTTCTTTTTTTTCAGCTCCAGGATATATCCCGCATATAACAGGGCGGACTAGGAGACGCAGACTGCAGATTTCGACAGAGAGTAGGGACAGGAGTGTCTTAACACGGGACACAGCGTGAAGCTGATTTATTTATTTATGAGTCACTCCATTCTCCACTCTCTAACTAATTACGAAATATTGTGTATTGGTTGTGTTAGTTAAATAGCATGTCCAATACTTTGCTTTATCTTACATGAACCTTTCCCCCGAGCTAGGATCGAACTTACAATCGTCATACATACAGTGAGACAAAATTCCACAGTGCCATTGTGGCATACACTTTACTATATAAAGATGGTTATATACCAATACTATTTCAAATTACAAGTAATAAATTACTTGTATGTGCTTGTATGTACAACCAACATTATATAGTAAAGTTTATTTCTAATTCCGTCGCCGACAATAGCAGGCTGTGACCGCAAGTCAAGTTGTCGAAGGATATTATTTCCAACAGTATAACTTCTTACCGCTACTAGTTTGCTATTATATTATTATCTGTGGCTATTAATTAAAAAAGAATAAAGAAAAAGATTAATAAAGAATGGTAAAAAAATATATTTAAAATAACAACCAAATAATTAATTAAAATTATTGTGAATATATGAAATAAGAAATGTATAAAAAACATGGTGATATATTTTATTTGTGTCCAAGTTGTATTTCATTTGTCATTTGAATTAGTTCATTTCCTACTTTCATTTCGATTAATCCAATAATTTTATAGTAACAAGGCAAAGTGCAGCGCTGAGTACCGACATTTAACACGCAATGTCTCGAAAATTAGAAAGAAATGCCACAGCGGAGTAGACCGCTGTGGTATTTTCTTCATTTCGTTTCTAGTAAAAAAGGTTAAATATCAAAAAAATATAAAGATAGCCAGTGAGGCCAATCGAGGCACAGGGACACAAAAATGTGACTGTGAACGCGACAGCTTGAGGGTTCGTTTCCCACTTGGGGAAATGAAAAATTTAATATTTTCATTTCTTCACTTTGGTGACGATACATAGGGCGGCGTTGAATTCATCCATTCAACACGAAATGCCTCGGGCATTCAGCGGAAAATGGAGAACGGAGTGTCATAACAATAGGTTCCCTCCGCCTTCCCTGATGTGAATGTGACTACAAAGCTAAAAAAAAGAGATGGATATACTTTCTAAATCATACTTTTGCCTATCATTCAAACATCCCTCACTAAGTGTAGTTGCAAGTAAGCAGTAAACAGCCGTTACGCCGTCTTCATCACGAAGATAAAGCTGGATTACTTAGAAATGGCAATTTATACGGTATCTTATTTGTTTACACATACAAAACTTTTAGGTTTTCTACTAATAATATAACATTTGTGTGCGTGTGTGTGTGAAATGAGTAAGACTTCGTGTTGAATAATTAAATAAGATTGGACAAGATAGAGCTTATTCTTCGCGCTTGGACACAAGCGTGCCGGTGTAAGCGCGACAGATAGTGGTTTCGATTCCTACTCGAGGTAATGAAGTATTTAATATTTTCATTTCCTCGCTCTGGTACCGAGCTATACCTCCAGAAATTGGCGTAAAGGAGTGTCTTAACCCTAGGTTCCCAGGTTCCCTTTACCTACCCTGCTATTTGTAAGATACAGCGTGAAGCTAAAAAATAAAATAAGATGCAGGTTCCACTAACGTATATTTCAATCCATTTCATTAAATCCGAAACTCACTTATTTCCTTCATACCCATACGTAGAATAAAAAATAATAATTCTTCATAACATAAAGAAAATCACAGAATTTTTCATACTTTACCAAATAGAGATGACTGGTAGTAAACATCTAGAAGTTTACGTTCTAAGAACCTTTTATTGCTGTCTCCGCATTAATCGCAACGTGAAATGTATCGTAAAAATATTACAAAATATATTTTATACTTGTTTTTAGTGCTCTATAAAATGTGTAAATTGAATAGCTTCAAGCGGTGTGATATTATTTTTCATAAATATGTACGCATATATGTAAGGTTTGTTTTGTTATGTTATTGAATAATAAGAGATTTATTGAAATTTGTAATCTTTTAGTACTTTTGGAGGAGGTTTTTTTAGCTTCGTGCTGTACAAGATATATAGTAGGGTAGGCAAAAGGAACATAGTGTTAAGACACTTTCGTTTTTATTTTGCCTGGTTGGAGAAGAAATTAAAACATTTCATTCCCTCCACTAGGAATCGAACGCATAACCACGTTTACTGTCGCACGCTTGTGCCCTTGAGTTCCATATCTTGCCTACCTTGATATGTAACGCTCTAAATTAAAAAAAATTAACAGCGTAACCTAATAGAAGAACCGAGTGGCTTATATTACTATATTTTTCTGAAATGCGTGAAAAAATGTAAAACTAAAAAATGTTCTAAAGACTTGATATTATTAAATTTAATGCCAAGTAGCGCTTATTCGTATTTTTTTTACTTAAAAAAATATTAAAATATTAATTAAAATTAGAGCCAATAGTTATTATTAAGTTACTTGTTACATCCGATCTCTCAATTTCCATTGATGATAGCCATTCTAACTTAAAATTGAATCAGAAGATGATAAAAGAAGAGAACAAATTTTAAACTATTTATTAATCACACCGCCAAGAGCTAAATATTAAGTTAAGATGACTATTTTCAAAATAAACCTCAAGGCGGATAAAAAATATTTTTCCTAATAAAAAATATTTACATTATCTTTTTTAAGTCCGTATTATCTTTATTCCTTTGTGAAAGCTTTTTTTTCCCCAAGAGATATAATATTCGAAATTCAAAAAATATAATATTTGTATCGTCGTAAGATTAAAGATTAAGTTGTAAAATTACGGTGGACCTCTGTTGCGCAGCAGCGTAGCGTCTGTCTGTAAACACTACGGTTGTTGGGTGCAATTCCCAACAACCGTAGACAACATAAAGTGCGGCGTTGGTTTCAATCAGTCTCGATTATTCGGAGAAGAATGGGAATCGAGTGTCTTCACACCAGGTTTCCTCTTTCCTAATTTAATCTAGTTATCTAGGAATCTAGGAATCTAGTTTTGTTTACCGAGTGGAAATCGAACCCATCACGTTTACCCACTGCGCCACGACAGTCTCGACAGATTTAATCGCTTATTATTTCATTTTAATTATATTTTTATAAATACCCACCATCTCTGAACCATCGATGATGATCTGTATAAAATTGAATCCCTTAACGCAACTTGATTAAATTCCAATAGCAAATAAAAAGCCAATTTTTTCCCGGTTTATTGCGATTCTTTTTATTAATCGGCACATTTTAAATGGTACCAGGAAAATTATATATAGCCACCCAATTACTGTTCTAATAGTATTTGTTTTTGGGTAAAATTTATGGGAATTTTATCAGTATATATAAATTATTCACGGCGGTAACGAATCCCGGTTTTTGGTTGAATTCTGAAGATATCTTTTGTTTTAGTATATCTATAAGACTATCTCAAAGATAAGATACATTCTAGTAATCGTTTCTTAGATCCTGAAATTTCGGCGTTGAGTTCCGCTGACTGGTTCTCTTTCAGATAAAATTGAGGTACGAAGTGATTTACCACAAGACTAGATATATATAATAGATGATAAATATTACTATAAAAAATCTACCGTTTACAGTAAACGCATCATACAAAATATCGTCATATAATATATAGCGGCGAGGTCGTAGGGAAAGGATAGTATAAAATAAATATTAAAGATATTTCAAAAGTAATTTTTTGTAGGTATCGATGGATATCGATATGTAAAATGTCCTGTTGTATTGTCAAAATCAATTTTACATTCAAATCATGTTTTCAATTTCCAATTAAGTCAACTTTGTATTGGAATATAAAATCCATCAACTTTTACAAGCTTTTTGTAATAAAAAAATATTAGATTTTTATATATTTTTAATACAAGTGTAAAGATATTTTGATCTCTTATTAAAAAAATCTTTTATACCATATCAAGGGCTTAGAGTGTCAACTCGTTAACAGCTTAATAAGCAAATTATCAAAAAAACAAATTAGCTTCACGTTTTATCACACAGCAAGCTAGGCAGAGAGAAACCTAGTGTTAGAAGTGTTAGTGTTAGAGAGAAACTCCATTCCCCACTTTCCGACAAAAATTGGAGTCATTGCGTGTTCAGTAACTGAACCTCAACACTGTGCTTTGCCTCGTTACCAGAACGAAGAAACGAAAATATTGAATATTTCATTTCTTCGCGTGGGAATAGCACCTACAACCTGTCGCGTTTACAGTCATACGCTTGTGCCACATGACTGACCTCTCCAGTATTCGGTGGAAAGTGGGAAACGGAAATATCGAAATAAATTAAAGGTCGAATTTGTATTATATTTTTGTTTTGCACTTTCGTAAGGTTTAAAAATATACAAGTACATTACTATACAAAAACCGAGTTTGCAAGTTTACACTCTAAGCCAAAAATCAAGTGACTCTAAGTCAAAATAAGTCATTCTAACCTTTTCTGAGCAGAGAGAAGAACTTAGAGTGGCAGCGCAATCTGTTTTTGCATTTTTTGCTCGAATATGAGAGTATTACGTGGCAGAACTCAACGCAGCGATTTGCCTCATCTAAGCGGCGAAATGATTGACTTGAACCTCGTTTCCTATGAACCCACTACCATTTCACTAACTTTATTTAGTGCACACCAGGATGTCCACTCGAGGGTATGTTGAAACCGAGATGTTTTTAAAGAAAGTTTATTATAACTTTACTATTATTAGATTTCTAATTCAGCCTTCAATGAAGGAGTTCGACCTACTTCTGTTAGGTTCACAATAAGAAATTATATGACAACTTTATAGTAAGACCATGTCTAACGATAACGTAATTAGGCGATCGACAGCGCGATCGTAATCTCATTGTAGCCTTTGAGACCGTTAAGCCCCGAACTTCGTTACTTGATGAAAATTTTCTAAGTAGAACAATATTCATAAAGAGTAATTTTACCTCTTTTCTTTTTATTCAGAAATATGTGTAGATATATTTTATGTGATGGAATTATGATTGAAAAGAATTTGGCACAACTTCAAAATTTTGATGATGAAAATGTTTGCCGATGACCAATTAAAGGATCTAAGTCAATCTTTACTTTCTCCAAAAAAGGTAAAAAATATAATAAATATTTTAACTTTAAAAGTCTAATTACACAAGTCAAAGCGTGGCGTTGAATTCCGCCACTCGATACGCGCAATGTCCACAAAATTCGATGAAAATTGGATAATACTGTATCTTATCATTGTTTCCTCTGCCGACTGTACGTGGAATACAGCATTTAATTATAAAAAAACCTAATTAGATAAATTTCGCTACATAACACAGCAAACAACAAAGCCTTAATACAAGCTCTTTACAAATTTTTCTCACCAAAATTATTATAATATGTGATGATGATAAAATAAAAAAAAAAAACTTCTATATCATGAAGTTGCAGTTAAGAATAATTTATCAACGTGATATAAGAAAAGCTCAATGGGAGTTGACGACACGACGCGATACTTGAGTAATGACCGTGCTCCTGTGTTTTGCTATGGTTATTTATTTGCACAAGAGAAAATGTTTCATTTATAATAGCTGAAGATAGTGACAAAGCATCTGATTGCAAACGCGACGGTTGTTGGTTCAATTTCCACCCGTGGGAATGAATTATTTAACTTTCCTCTAGTAACTAAGCGCGGCATTTAGTCCCAAACACACACGAAAACTAGATGGAAAGATGGAAGATGGAAAGTGGGGGGCCACCCCCCACTTTTCATCTTCCAGTGTTAAGTCCATATGTAACACTAGGTTCTTAGGTTCCTTATGCCTACCCTGCTTTATGCGAAATACAGCGTGAAGCTAAAAAAAATAATTTATCTAATAAATAGAGCCTCTATTTATTAGAGAAATGAACTTGGCTATCTCATAAATGTAGAAATTACAAAATAGAAATTTCAGCGGTGAATGATAATTAGGGAGGCAGGCCACTTTATAAAATATACGACTAACTCTGAGATTCGGATTTTTGAAAATTTCAAACAAAACTTGTGTAGAACAAGAAGACGGAATAAATCTGCAAATTATTATTATCTAGTTATCAATTTGTAACTTTTTAATTAAAAAACTTTTCCTCATCTCACTTTTAAATAAAATATGGTGTTTTTATACTTTTTCCTAGCTTGCAACTAGCCCATATTAGTTGATGTTTTTTTTATTTATTTTATTAATGGAATGGTTCATTCCTCTCAGCATTTCATAATATTGAAGCAAAGTAAGTCCAAATGTGATAATTGTGAATTCAAATCCATCCCGGTTTTTTTTATCTATAGATCAGTATTTTTTATGCGGTAGAATATTCTTAACCTATCTTTTTTATTTACTTATTTCAAAACAAAATAAAATCAAAAGTGAGAAAATAAAAATTAATGTAAACTCAATTATTACATTCACTTTAAACAAATACTATACAAATACTTATTTATCTTCATGAAATTTTGTCATAATAGAAAAAAAATATATATCTTATACGTAAATCACATTTTTAATTTATATAACGACGCCGACCTTGTTTTATTTAAAAAATACAGTCATTTTCCACTTCATTCAAATAATATATTCATACTCTATAATGATGTACGGCACTTATATCATCTAAAGCAAATGAAAAGTAGAACTCACTTTTACATAATGAATTCAGAACGGATGAATGGAACAAAATAATTGGGGCCAATGGAATGGTGTCAATACAACGTGTCAAGTATTATTGTCAAAAGATCGAAAATATATCGTCTATATTTTATTATAAATATCATTATCATCAATTTCTAGACCTATTTAAATCGGTTAAGAAAATGAAGATATTTATAATAAAATATAGATGATGATTTGTGAAAGTTAAAATTTGGTACAAAGGTAGTGTGGGGTTACTGTGTGTACTACAAACAGAAGATTGTGCTACTAAGAAAGGATTTCTTGAAATTCCATCGGGAACGGGTGAAAATGGGTTTTCTTTATATTACTTTTCAAAGTACACGCGAACAAAGTTTCGGGCGAGGACTAGTTTAGAATAAAATAGAGTTGTACAATTAAATACAAGTAAATTTATTGTTATGTATCTTTAGAATCACCAAAGTCCTTTATAAAGAATAAAGGATTTAAGCGGATACTTTTATAAGTTTAGAATCGCACGCTTGTGCTCCTGCGCCACAACCTCAATTTTGTGAGAACATATTCGCGCGTTCAATACTGAGTACATAAGTATATATATATATATATATATATATATATATATATATATATACATTTTAAATTTAAAAAAAAGCAGGATTATTACTTCCTACTTTCACGTTCAAAAGTATTTACGGCACAAAGTAAGTAAAGTAAGTAAGTAAAAAAATAAAATTTAAATTGCTATATTTAACAGAGAATTGAGCGTGCTGAACGATATAATAATATACTATCATACAGTGTTATTCGATTAAATATATAGATATTATTTGTTCTTAATATAAAACATCTAAAACAGTTTATATAAGAACCTTTCCGTTATTGAGTTACTGACATATAACACGGGAATGAAGTTGAAGACTAAAACTAGACTGTTTTTTTCACTTTACATAATAAACACATAATATGTGTGAACGACTATTGCACTGGATCAGTGTTTGACAGTAAACACGACAGCTATGAGTTTGATTCCCACTTGGTGGAGTAAATTGCTTCTATAACAAATATAAACGAAATTCTCTATTAATTATTTTTCATTCATTCTCTAAATATGTCTAACAATTCGGCATGACTATCTTTCTCAACGCTCAAATAAACGCTATAAACAAAACGTCCAATTTGCGGCAACAGCCAGAACGGTCTAAACAGGCCTGAATAGATTTAATTAAGATTAGGCCACCAATGTTATTTCACTTGTTGCTGTTATTTAAATAGAATCGCCGTCATAAAAGAAATGCAAGGCTGGTGAAATTCTTATTCACATTGTGTTTTTTTTTGTCTGTTTTTAAAGAGGCTTACTTGAGGCGAAGTCTTTAATTAGTTTTGATATTTTTCATATATTTGTTAATATAAAAACAAGTAAGGCTCGCCCAACGAGGGTTCCGTACAAAAGTTGGCGTTGGCGGTTTTTTCTGAAATTCAAGAATAGCTAACCCTTTCATCTGATACCTTACTTGACTAGCAGCCTTAATACTAAATTTTAAACGGAACATCAAACCTACCATTAATTTTATAACCAGTTCAGGGTAAGTAGATGTTAAGACAGTCCGCTCCCCGATCTCGAAAGTTAGCGGAACTCAACACCGCCCTTTGTCTGGACACCAAGGCAAAGGAATGAAAACATTAAGTGTAAATAAATATTTCATTTCCTCGAATGGAGATCGAAACCACAAAAAGCGAAACCACAAAAAACACACTTACGTCACACTTTGTACCACTGCGCTATGACCAGCCTCCACTTAATACTGATAATCTAGTATGAGTATAGATAAACAAGGGATTTATTAAAAAACCAAAAATACAATGTAGTTATATTACGACAAAATTTTTCACTTAAAATATAAGTATAAAACCCACTCTACCATAAATTGCATGAAAGATGTTCCAGATATCTAGAAGTTAAGTATGATAAAACGTCCAATAAAGTCACAAGCAGTTAAGTCAATATACATAGTCCGCAATTTTTATAAAGTAGGTACAATGTTCGAATAGACGGCGAAATCTGATCAAAAGGAAGATGTAGAGACCTTTTTATATTCAGAAATAAAGGAGAACTCTCCACTACTCTCCTTTGCGTGATGAAGTGGATTGCGGGATGAACACTCGAGGAGATGAAATATTTATTTTCAAAGTATATTTTTATTTCATTGCTCTGATATCGAGGCAAAGCGCGGTGTTTAGTTCCGCTTCTGAACACGCAATGCCTCCAGCGTTCGGTGGGAAGTAGAAGTGTCTTAATATTAGGTTCCCTCTACCTACCCTACAATGTCAGAACTTAATTGTAAATAATCTGTATCTATTAACTTGTTGTGGCAACACTGTACTTTAATTTAATTAACGGCAACACTGTTTGTAAATTTAATTTTAGTAGTGGTTTGAATATGGCAATAATAAGCGGCATTACGATCCAATCATTATATTACAACTCCATTGTTTTAACAGAAGGCTTTATATACTTTTTAAGTAACACTTAAAAAGTATACTACATTTTGTATGTTAAACTTGTACAATATACAATGTAAATAATATGCTCATTCGCAATTTACAAATTAATGAGAGATTGATTCTGAAATTCAAGCCTAGCTTAGGTACAGACAGCCCTTTATTTTAATATTTCATTATTATATAATAATAAAATATTTAGTTCAAGTGAGGTATCAGATTAAATGTAAAATAAATGGCATGCTATAGAAAATATAATTATTCTGTAGAGTGTTGCCAGTGCTGCTTGACACTATTTTTTAAATGTTAAATTTATGCAATATATAAAGTAAATGTACTCGTATGTTATGTATAATTAAATTGGTAATAATATTCAGTCAGCGTAGCTAATCGAATCCGCAATGAAGAAATACACAGATCCATTGTATAAATTTAACGGATTTTGCATAATTGATAAAGTGTAACTGCATAATCGATTGGTTGTGGGTTCGATCTCCACTCGAGGAGATGAAATATTTATTTACGTTTATACATCCATTTTCTTCGCTCTGGTGTCGAGGCAAAGCGCGGCGTTGAGTTCCACCACTCAACACGAGATGCCCTCAGAATTCGGCGAAAAGTGGAAAACGGAGTGTCTTAATATTATGTTCCCTCTGCCTGCTGAGTACGGGAAACCGCGTATAGCTGATTCTGATGCATAATACACAACGATGTACACAAACTTGCCGTTAATAATATTAACTAGTTCTCGGCAATACTAGAGCACATTGATAATATTTGTTTCTGGTTTAGAAGTGTTAATTTGTATTTTCATTACAATTAATTATAATAATAATGAAAACTCTGTGTACTTAATGTGTTTGAAAATTAATTTCCAAATATTATAATATTTGCAAAGTCGTATTATTTATTATTAGTTTTGTGTCCTGTGGTGTTAGACTTCATGTATTCTAACACGTAATGTGGCAAGTTAAAGGAGAAAGTGTAGACCACAGTGTTATGTCTCTCTCTCTCTCTGCAATCTAATAACTAAGGAAACTTAGTTAAGTTAGTAGGGACAACGGAAACAAGTTTTTTTTATTTGAGGCCTTTGAAGCGTTTTCAAATTGGTTATAGCACTGGGTTTTTTTATATTTTCATTTTTTTGTTTTAGGTTCGAGGCAAGGCGCGGCGGTAAGTTCCAGCACTCAACACTCAATGCCGCCTAAATTCGGCGGAAAATAGGGAACGGAGTGTTTTAATACTAGTTTCCCTCTACCCAGGGTAGGTAGAACTGTGTAGGGAATATCATCGTGAAAAAACATAATATTTTATAAAAAAAATGTATAGATATATATATACACTATAGAAATTTCATACTATAATTAAAAATTGTAGTCCCACAAATGTCAGGTATCAGTCATTATAAAGAATTTCGTTATTACTTTTCATACGTAAAACGTTAGATATTCCGTTATAAAGGTAGAGCTTTGTGAAATGTAAAACTGTAATTGAAATTATTGAAATATTTGATTCTCACGTAGTGTGGCTTCAGCTTCAGCTTCAGGTTTAATTGAGAATTGAAAAAATTCGTTAATACATTTTGAGACCTTCGTGGCGCAGGGGTACAAACGTGGGACTAATGCGACAGCTGTGAGGCCGATCCTCTCTTGGGGCAATTAATTATAATTTATTAACATTTTCGTTTCTTCGCTCTGGCACCAATACGAAAATCCCGCGTTGATTTCTGCCACTCAACACGCAATGCCTCGATAAATTCGGTGGAAAGTAATAAGTTGTGTGACTTAAGACTGCCTTCGCTGCTATGCACGGGAAGCAGCGAGAAACTGATTAATATACTTTGGGTGTATAACACTTTGAATAAATAGTAGTAATGGTAGGATTGAAAGCTTAGTGTAACTCAATGGCTTCGTTATTTATTTCTAGCGTCTGACTGTAAACACGATCACAATACAGCGTGAAGGTGAAATAATTATAATAAAATAATATTTTTCTATTTTGAGCAGACAGAGAGCTTTACTTTTACATCGTGACATTCTCTAAAAATATAATGCCATTTTGTAGCATGCCGTCATATGATAAAATGCCCTTTACTGATACTGATAACATTGCTTAGCTTCACCGTGTATTACCCATATATAGTGTAACTCAACGCCGCAATTTATCTTGTTAACCAGATGAACCAAATGAAAATTTAACTTTCCCCTTGACTGGTAATCGAATCTACAACCGTAATATAGGTACATTTATGCAAGCTTTATCTAAATCTCGTTGATGATGAAGATAGTCATTAAATTAACTTAATAGACAGAAAGATAATATATTTGAGAAAATTTTACGACCATCATTAAGAAGAGTACAGTTACATTGAAAACATATTACATTGAAAGCGTAATTGCATGATCAAAATCAGATCGAGATAATAAATTGTAGTTCTTTCCACATTAGAAATTGCGCTGAACGATGAAAGAGATAAAATAAGTATTTATTTATTTTAAATTAGGAAAACATACACAATTACAATACATTTAAACTTTTGAACTAATTAAATACAAATAAGATGACAGCATTATGCTCAGTTTCTCACCATCATCAGCTATTATCATATATCCCTGATATGAACAGATAGGCTAGCAACTTTGTGAAATAAAGCTCATATTTCTATACTAATATTATACAGTGATAGAGTTTGTTTGATTGAACGAGCTAATCCCCAGAACTCATCTCCCAAATTGAAAAAAATAAATTTGTATTGGATATCCCATTTATCGAGGAGTCTATAGGGTACATTACATATAGCTACAATCAACAGAAGCGATAATGTTACAAAATAAGAGGAACATCTTTTTTTTCTCTTCTTTAACTGCCATCAGTCGATAACAACTAATAGGTCGGGACAAAAGTAATTTCGTATTTTGAATGTATTATTAGTAATCAAACCTCTTTGGTTGTACTGAATGTAACTGGCTGGTTTTAATACCATTAAATGTGATATTCTGAATATGTGATAAATTAAAAAAAAAACTAGTTCCCACCGTTTTTTACTTACATTTTAAACTACTTAGAGCATAATTGACAAGAAGTGGATCTAATTATAATCCACTTTTATATTTTAATTTGAAACCTCTTGATTTAAAATTCCTTATATAAATATATTTAAATAAATAACCACCATAACGTTACCGAAAACTGTTTAATCATAAACACAAACCCAGCATTATCGACGTACATAGCGATTAAAATATTTACGATGTAAATGTGCCATGATGGATTACACGTCGCACTTGATGTATGGGAATCGAGTTTAGCTAATATACGAGTATCTTACGTTTCATTACCTAGTTAGTTATTTTCTCCTGTGTTTGCTTGTTGACAAATTTTTGGTATACGACTGATATATTTTATTTTTATTACTATGAAAAAAATCCCTGGCTCATAATTTTGAACCCGCTAATACTCGTTCAATCCGGCCAACTACGCTATAGCGTCAAGAATAAACGTTAATTGTCAAATTTGTACTGCGAAATATATAATATTTAATAGAGTTGGAATATAATAAGAAACAGATGCTGAAAGTATAACAGAGTTAATAAGGATTTATTTGAAAGATGATAAAATAGATTTATGATGTGGGAGTAACAACGAAAGGATACAGTACGGTCGACGAGTCATGGTCGCCTTGAAGATAAGCTTTACGAGTTTTTGCGCATTGTTCACTCGTGAAGAAAATAATCAAAAATAAGAAAAATTCTACAATAAAATCTGCGCAGCCATCTTTGAGTCAATTTTAGGGAGACCACAACTCGTCAACCTCATGTGACCTTTCATAATACATAATGTACACTTTATTAGAGTCATGTGATGTCAACCAAAGGGCTATGTGGGAAGATGAGCTTACAAAGGAAACGAAAACCAGAGATAAAAAATATTCTCGGCACATATATATATTTTTTGTAAATATTTGGCCAGCACAAGGTATGACTGTACAATCGACTAGTTGTCGGTTCGACCCCACTCGAGGAAATGAAATATTTACTTAAATTTTGTATTTTCATTTCTTCGCTCTGGTGTTAAAGCAAAGCGCGGCGTTGAATTTCAACACTCAACACGCAATGCCTCCAGAATTCTACAGGCATTCGAAATTCGTAATTCGAAATTCGTTTGTTTCATTGTTTTACAAAAAAAAAAACAATCCTTGTTTTCATATTAATATCTATCAAAAGCATTTAATTTCACACTTCATGGCCATTATAATATTACTTGAATAGTTAATGCTTGTATAATCTGAAATATTAATGATACACACATATTGTGCTACAAAATAACACAATCTATCTAGACAGTTAACTTCAACTGAATGTTCGTCCTTTGTTTCTAGATACAATAACGCCTAAACGCGCTATCTGCTAGATTTATAGTTACTTAGGACTTTACACCATTAAATGTTGATAACAATGGAGTTTCTATAATATATTTGTTTTTTATGATAATATAGTGCTATTAGGATGCATTTGGATGTATTTGGAAATCAAACCAGATTCACGCTGTACGCTGCAGAGGGAACCTAGTGTTAAGTTACTCTATTTCCCACTTTTCCCAGGGCTATTTGCCTTCACTCGAGGCAAATCGCGGCGTTGAGTTCTGCCACTCAACACGCAATGCCTCTAGAATTTGGCAGAAAGTGGAGAACGGAGTGTGTTAACACTAGGTGCCCTCTGCCTACCCTACTGTGTGCGGGACACAGCATGAAGCTGATTCAGTTAAGCCCTTAATAATCTGCTCATAAAACAATACAAAGAAAAATAACAATTATATCTCAATATATTTTAACATCGCACGAATTCACTACTAACAATCTTAACAAAGGTAAATGGAGTTCTGTCAATACCACTTACAAAGCGCTTCAGAGCGTTTCGAATTTACGCGAAAATGCTTCTGAAACGTTAAACCGTTCGCACATTACATCATAACGCGTGAACTTGATGACATTATACTGAAATGTGGTGTTTGTAAAAACACGCGCAAATTCCTCTTAAGGAGATAAAGTATATAATGTTGACAATTTTTTTTTTTTAATATAATAGTTTCTACGCTAAAAGTGTTTATTATACTTTGATTTGATGATTTATGTTTCTATGAAATTTTCTCTAGGCTCCTGACTTACATTTATTTTCTTATAACATTATCGTTTTAAAGACAATATATACTTTTATCCTTTTAAAATCGAAGTTTCAGCCAATTTTATAAAAAAATATTGTAGCAATTTTGTCGAAATGAACAATTTAAATTGATACAACTATTTTTATTTAAAAAACCGATCAAGATAAAAAAACACACTAAACGTTAAGGAAAATTTGTTATAATACAGTAGTGAAAATTGCATTACAGATATTTAAATCGGTTAAGCCATATATAAAATAAGCGTGCACAAACGTACAGACAAAAAGACAAATAGAAAAACAGACAAAAACTTTAAAGTCATTGTTTCCCCAGGACAGAACTAACTACGTATACAATATATATATAACTAATAACAAAACAATATACGCGGCTTAGCTCACCCGAGCGAGCTGCACCGCGACGACCGCAATGAATTTATTGCCTACCTGCGATTTAACTTTAATTACAGATACGCTTTTGGTGCAATTTTGTAACGTAATGGAGTTAATTTTCTAATTGGCATAAAGTACAGTGTTTGAAAAGACAAAGGGAGGCGTTAAATTACGCCGGTGACTCGCTATCTGTATAATTCGAACGAAAACAGGGTTTTACTCTGCTATGCGAGAAGATATTAAAATATTTTTTGGTTGATAGAACGATATTAAGAGGTATTGCATTCAATAGTCATTCCCTCAGATAAGATATGAACCTACAATCTTCCGTTGATTGTATATACACTTTATCTTCTATTTATCTAAATTTTTTTAAAATTTATCTAAAATATTCAAATTAGGAATAACATTTACAAGCAGTATAATAAATTTAAAACCGCAACAAGCAACACAGAATTAATCGTTATTGATAATTTTATTTAATTTTATAAGTGAATTTAAACTATATTGGTTAGTAGATACCAATGTCAATTACGTGAAAATTTAATCATTAATATACTGTTAAAAAAATTTAAATAAATTTAATAAATTAATTAATATAAATAAATAATTTCAAACCATATCCCGCATAAAGGAGAGGTAGCCTAGTATTAAAAAATCCGCCCAGTTTTCGAAACATTGAGTGTTGAATAGCGGAAATCAACGCCACGCTGCGTATTGTTACGAGAGTGAGAAAATGAAAATAATTCATAAAACTTTCATATCAAATATCAAATTGAATACTGTTGTTATTGGCAAAGTAAGCAATATCTAAAACTACGGTCAACTCCAACATATCTAAAGAGTGTTGGCGTCCACACAAGACTGACTGATGGTGTAACTCTATACTGCTGCTCACGTAATGTGGACATAGCGGTGTATAAAAATAGTACGAATATTGAATATAGGATAGGATTTTTTGAAACACACATAGTAGGGTAGGGAGAGAAAAACTTATGCCAAGACACTTGGATCTTTATTCCTGCCCATTATTAAAGACATTACATGTTTAATGTCGAAGCTCAATACAGCGCTGTCTTGTTACCAGGGCGAAAAAATAAAAACTATTTATGCCTCCGAGTGGGAATCGAACAGAAACATCTTGTTTACAGTTATACTCTGTGCCTCTACGCCAAGATGACCTAGACTAAGACTTTGTTTATCGTTAATAACATAAATAAAATTATTAGCTGCCTTTAAAAAATGAGGTTATCAGTTTGACATGTATGTATGTGATATTTTTGAATTTAAGTTATTTTTACAATGGTATAAACTATGATTCTACATAATGTATATTATTTGTGGCGAATTTCCGTGGCATTCCGTGTTGACAGGCGAAAGTCAACGCCGCGCTTTTGCCTTTTGAGCGAAGAAAACGCAAATATTAAAAAATAATCGTCCATTAACCAAAGTGGTAATAAAGCCCACAAAAGTCAAAACGAATTATGGACTAGATTCTGTCTAGACCTTATGAATACACAAAAAAGCAAAAGCCATCAAATAAACATTTTAACAATCACAGATGTATTTCTTTTTTTTCATTAGCCTAAATGATATATTTCGTCAAAATACAGAACACAGTAATACACTATGTTTATTATAATTACTTTGTTCGGTAAACTATTGATTTATTAATGTGTATAGTCGATCGAAGATTACTTACACTTTGACGAGGTCAATCGTGGCGCAGCGGCACAAAAAGTGACCTTAAACTCGACAGGGTAAGGGTTCGATACCCACACGCAGTAATGAAATACTTAATATTTTCATTTCTTCAATCTGGTGTCGATGCAAAGCGCGGCATTGAGTTCCGCCTCTCAACACGTAATGCATCCGGAAATCGGCGGAAATGGTGGACAGAGTGTCTTAACAGTAGGTTCCCTCTGCCTACAAAAAACTTTGATATTCACCCAAATCCCGTTATGACCTTAAGATAGATAGACATACCCTTGAACGTGTCCCATTTCTATTAAAATTGCATGAGATATGCAAAAACGTTTTATCTATATTCTAATGAAAACATGAATTGGAATAGCTACGGACTAAATAATTTTTATGGGCCCGTACCTCAAAAGGAAAACACGAAACCCTTATAGGATCACTTTATCGTATGTCTCTCCGTCTGTCAAGACTATTTATCTCGAGATCACGTGGAGGTATCAAGCTAAAATAAATAATATGTATTCAGATTTACGGTATCTTAGAGCACAGAAAAATTTATAGATAATTTAAGGTAAAAAAAGAAACATTATAAACTTTTGATTGTAGTTCATTTCATATTGAGTGGATACGTTTGCAAATTAAAGTTTGTCAACTATCAAAAATTATACTTCTCGTCACTTACATTCTTTAAATTTGTACGGAACCCTCTGTTATGCGAGACTGACTCGCACTTTAATGTTTTTTTTTGTCTAGGACACAGCATGTCATATGGGAGTTGTCGTAACCTATTCATAACTTGAAATGAAAATAACATTTGAAATTCTAATTTCCCATATAAAAATTATATGAAACTGAATAAATTTGAAAAAATATACTTCAATTTGATAAGTTCCTCTCTCTAATAGATAATCGGTAGTATAAGCGATTTTTCTATTTAAAACTCTCGATACTGACATTTATAACAGAATAAAAAAACTTCAAAGTAGAACATGCAAAATTATGTATATTAATATTCAAACATAATTTTTTTTGAAACTAAATATATATAGAAAGACCTTTTTTAACAACGGTTTCTGTTTCTAATAGCGGTGACTGTAGGCGGGTGTTCGTTTATACATATTTGACTTACCGTCTATTTAGGGAATTTTGGTATACATACATTTTTTCTTCATAGCTATAAGGACACAATTTTTTTTATTATTTATAATTATATTTTTTGTTTTATTATTCGAAACCTATATAACCCACATAGCAGGATAGGTAGCCGTGCCGTGTGATCCCGGCATAGGATCACCCTACTATTAGAACTATTGGTGTCGTAAGAGACGACTAAGGTACTTGTGGTAGAGTCATGTCGTCAATTATACCAACAGGCAAACTCGACCGAATTATTACCACACTTGGCATTTAAAACCGAAAAAATATTTTAAAAATCCCCCAAATGGGCATCGAATCTACAACAGTCGCGCTTACAATCAGTCGCTGAGGTTCTGTGCTACGACTGCCTCATAAATAATTTATAAATATTTTTTGAATAAACTATTCCCTTTATTCTAACTATTAATAACCAGCAAAATTCCATGTAATATTTTTCATAGTAAACTTCAGGCATTGAAGCTCCACTCTATTTAGACAGTACTTACGTAAGCTTGACCTTGTAATGAAAATGCTTGAGAATACCTAAGCTAGAAAAGCAGAAAAGAAACGAAAAAGGTATTATATATACTTTGAAAGAATTACTAATCTAATATTTCATACGCAAAAGTGATTTTCAACTTCGCTCTCCCACCATGAAATGGCCTAAGTTAAGCTTAACAACTAAGTTAGTAACCTACGAACTTGCTTAATAAACAGAGTGTAACTCGCTAATTCTTTTAAATCTCCCTTCGCCCCCGTATAAAAAGCTTCCTTTTTCCTCGGGAACTTTTACATTTTACTTTCATTATACCAAAAGTTCAAAAGTTAAATCACAGTTATCATTGATCGAACCACCGTTATTATTAACTAAGAATAACGATATAGAAATTGCATCTGCTGATTTTCTGTGCACATATCTGATATATGTTTTTGTATTTCGTAATAAAAATATAGAAATTAAGAGGTCAGTCGTGGCACATAAAAGTATATTTCTATTTCCTCGCTGTAGTGTCCTCCACACCAAAAGCGCAACGTTAAATTCTGCCACTCAACACGCAATACCTCCAAGAATTTAGCGAAAAATGAGGAACGGCGTGTCTTAAGGGAACCTAGTGTTCCTCTACTTACCCTGCTGTGTGCGGGATATAGGTAATATAAACTGAAAAAAACATTTGAAATAATGATAACAATAAACACCTAATTTAAACTTTACAAAATATCTTAGAGCATTTAAGAGATTCAACGAAAAGTTTTAAATAAACCAAAATCAAAAGACCCTGATAGATCTTCCAACAATAACTACTCTAAGGTCATCGAATAACTTGAAAGACATTTCTTATTCCAATTTAAAGTTCTTGGCCTCTGTCTTGAATAAATTTACCGCGAAATTGTTACAGGCGTCATTGTTACACTTAAACATTTTGTTGAATCGTGTGATAATTAACGTGCTTCGATTGAAAAAAGGTATCTGTTTTAACTGTGATATGTGATAACTTCGCTCGGGTAAGAAGGAAAAGCGTAGCGTTGAATACCGCCACTCAGTGCTTCAAAAATTCGCTTGAAAGTTGAGGAACGGAGTGTCTTAACACTTAAATCAGGAAAAACAAAATGTTAATTATCAAAACTACGTTTAACTACTTGTAAATCGAATCCACTACCACCGCGCGAAGAAACAAACAAGTGCACTACGATTTTGTTCAATCATTTTACTCTCATTATATTTAATCACCGTCAATGTATTCGCTTATAGAAATCGCGCCATATGTGAATGTTTATTTACAAAATCGAATAAAAAATTGCACAGTGTAAGCGTATTGTAGATATACGTGGTATAAATGCATTTTATTTTAATGTTAAAACACCAGTTTTTATGATACAAACAAAATGACTGTGTGCATACATATATTTTTCAAGCGCCCGTATCATTTGTTTTCTGCATCAAGAGTAAATTTATTTAAATTTATTGATTACTAGAGACCCGTTTGCGGCTTTGCCCGCTTAAACTGAGTAATTATTTACCATCTGCACAATAATTTTGGAAGAAGTGAAAACTTGCTGTACAAATAAGAGAAAATATCCAAAAAGCAGTAATTTATTGATATTTCAAAGAAAAATCATTCCCATGAACTTCCCAATGACATAAATCCTAAAATTAGTACGGAGCCATCAGTATGCGAGCCCAAAAATCATATTATATTATTAGTTGGACGAGAACAAAAAAATGTATTTAATTTAATTTGTGGCTAAATTTTGCATCAAATTCACAAATCCTACGTACAACAAACAGTACTTTAGATTAAATCGCGAGAGAAGAACATATCCAAGCAACGTCCATTCAGAACTTAGATATAACGGGTTATGATAAGTTGGAAATGTCCGCCAGAACTGCCGCACTACGTGTTTAGTTGGCAGATAAATACTCACAAATGAATACAAATAAGCGTCCGAGTTTCCATTATTGTTCAAATTTCAGCTCCAATGGTAGTGGAGCGCTTTTACGATTATCGCTCGTTCGATTTTCATTTAAATTTAAGTACTTATCGACGGTCGCTAGGTTCTATACGTAGGCTTAGTACGCTGTTCACTACAATATTTTTGACCGACTTCAAAAAGTAAGGCGTTATCAATTATGTTTTTTTTTATCCTGAATATATTGAGACCAGATGGCCAGAGGGTGTAAGGGCACAAGCGTGAAAGTGTAAACGTGACAGGGTGTAAGTTCGATTCGCACTCGAGGAAATTAAATATTTAATATTTTCATTTCTTCGCTCTGGTATCAATAAAAGAAATATATAAATATGTGGCTACGAAAATTAAGGTGATTCAAATTTATGAACATTTTAATAATTTTAATATCAGTTATTTTTACTGAAATTAAAAATCTAAAATATTCATAAATAAACATAAATGATAAAAAAAAATATTCATTAAACATCTTGAAAAGAAGAATGTAAATTACTCTTATCTCTCTTGTGAGCATCGAACGAACCAGACGCATTTACATTCGAAAGCTATATCGCTGCGCAACGATTACTAATTGAGAGATTGGTTACATTATAATTTCTCCATTCATCAAAAATGGAGAATGAGGTCATTTTTTACTAAATCCCAACGATCTTAGCTGCAAAATGGAGTAAATACATATATGAAGACAGGAAAGGTATACAAGTAATGTGCATAACCTATTCAAAACACCCTCAGGTTCGTGCCTTAAATGGAGCATAGCACGCAAAGTAGAGCATATAAGAAAAAAATATATTTTAAAAATTTCACTGTATTTATAACAAAGAAACACATATGTATCTTTATTTTATTTAATGTTACTTCATATAATATAACGAATTTTGCATACAATACAATATTCTAACAATATTCAGAGTTGAGTGGCGGAATTTAACGCTGCGCTCTCTTTGCCTCGAGACCAGAACGAAGAAATGAAAATACAAATGTAAATAAATATTTCCATTTCCTCGAGTGCCACGACTGGCTTGTATTCTATTTTTTTTTTATATATTTTAATAAAATTACAATAATAGGTGCCATCTGCCTACCCTGCTATAAGCGGAATGTACAACGTGAAGCTAAAAGAATGCCTTATTATAAAATATTATATATATTTTTTATGATTACCTAAATATAAGGTTCTATTGCTATAACCATAAGTTATTTAAGTCAATAAAATTAAACGAAAATCCAATCAATCTTAAAAATCTGTTTGATTATTAAACATCTGGTGAAGATGAACAAGAATAAAGGGCATAGAATTTATTTATACTTCGATCAATAAAAATCTATGTCACAAGCAAAATGTGTATCTAACCTAATTTCATGAACTGATCTAAACAAATACGTAATTTTAATTGTTTTGCCGATCTCTCACATACCACGTGTTGTTGAGAAAGAGATTTTAGAGTTTATAGTTATTATTTTTTTTGTATTAATGTAAATCGCTCGCGTTCGCGTTGAATTCCTCCACTCTATACGCAATATCTCAAAAATTCGGTAGAAAATAAGGAACGGAGTGTCTTAACACTACCCACTACCCTCTGCCTAATGCCTAAAAGACACGATTACAATAAACAAATCTTTTTTCTTTGTTATATTAGGACATCTTTTATTTGTTCTTGTACATACCGTAATTTCTTTTTTCTCTTTGAACCCTGCGTCACGTTTTTGCCCTGGTACTTACCAGAGCGATAAGAAAATATTAAAAAATAATAATTTATCCCCCCAAGTGGGAATGGAACCAACATCTGTCGTGTTACAGTCACACACTTGTGCCCTTGCGCCACGACGACTTTTTTATATTCTTATAATAATTATATTTTTATTAAATAAAAATACAATAAAATATATTCCGATCTATCTATTTATCTCTCAAGAGTCTCTGTATACGAAATACTCGAGCAATTTACAAAATTTCCCCTCACATTATACAAAATTTTCTAGTGTTTTGGCAAACAAAGAAGTTTAAACTACTGTCTGATTTAACAAGTTCACATAACGAGCCATTCACTGGAGTCAAGCAACGACACGAGTGGAGTACACTTGGATGGGTGATCTATTAGTGGGAGAACGAGTGAGTCTTTTTCTATTTGGAAACTTTTGAAAACGCTGCACTGTTGACTTCTATTGTTTTTCGTAATTGGTAAAAAAAATGTTTTCTTATATCATTTTTAATTTGATTAAAAATTAAAATCACCTGTTTGTAAAGTAATAAGAGTAAACGTGATGTTGTAAATGTGATGAGTATTTTTTTCTGAATTAGCGGAGCGTGAAATATAAAATAAATATGAAGACTTAACCTGTGTAAACTTGAAGCCGTCGAGTGGCACAAGCGTGCGACT
>JBAIZZ010000152.1:529726-594636 GCA_037355905.1 Heliconius aoede
TAAAATGTTCATAAATAAAGACAAATGATAAAAAATATATTCATAAAGCATCTTGAAAAGAAGAATGTAAATTTATCTTATCTCTCTTGTGGGCATCGAACAAACCAGACGCATTTACATTCGAAAGCTATATCGCTGCGCAACGATTGTTAATTAAAGAGATTGGATACATTATAATTTCTCCATTCATCAAAAATGGAGAATGAGGTCATCTTTCACTAGATCCCAACGATCTTAGCTGCAAAATGGGGTAAACACATATATGAAGACAGGAAAGGTATACCAGTAATGTGCATAACCTATTCAAAACACCCTCAGGTTCGTGCCTTAAATGGAGCATAGCACGCAAAGTAGAGCATATAAGAAAAAAATATATATTTTAAAAATTTCACTGTATTTATAACAAAGAAACACATATGTATCTTTATTTTATTTAATGTTACTTCATATAACATAACGAATTTTGCTTACAATACAATATTCTAAACAAATTACGAGTTGAGTGGCGGAATTTAACGCTGCGCTCTCTTTGCCTCGACACCAGAGCGAAGAAATGAAAATACAAATGTAAATAAATATTTCCATTTCCTCGAGTGCCACGACTGGCTTGTATTCTATTTTTTTTTTATATATATTTTAATAAAATTACAATAATAGGTGCCATCTGCCTACCCTGCTATAAGTTAAATGCCTGAATATAATATATATTTTTTTTTATTATTATCTAAATATAAGGTCCTAATTTTTTTAACAAGCTTTAAATACCATATCTACATATAAAATTTTTGAGACATTTTTACCATAAGTTATTTAAGTCAATAAAATTAAACGAAAATCCAATCAATCTTAAAAATCTGTTTGAATATTAAACATCTGATGAAGATGAACAAGAATAAAGGGCATAGAATTTATTTATACTTCGATCAATAAAAATCTATGTCACAAACAAAATGTGTATCTAACCTAATTTCATCAACTGATCTAAACAAATATGTAATTTTAATTGTTTTGCCGATCTCTCACATACTACGTGTTGTTGAGAAAGAGATTTTAGAGTTTATAGTTATTATTTTTTTTGTATTAATGTAAATCGCTTGCGTTCGCGTTGAATTCCGCCACTCAATATGCAATATCTCAAAAATTCGGTAGAAAATAAGGAACGGAGTGTCTTAACACTACTCGCTACCCTTTGCCTAATACAGCGGAATTCAACGAAATGCAGCGTGAAGCTAAAAGACACGACTACAATAAACAAATCTTTTTTCTTTTTGTTATAATATTAGGACATCATTTATTTGTTCTTGTAGATACCGTAATTTCTTTTTTCTCTTTGAACCCTGCGTCACGTTTTTGCCCTGGTACCTACCAGAGCGATAAGAAAATATTAAAAAATAATAATTTATTCCCCCAAGTGGGAATGGAACCCACATCCGTCGTGTTACAGTCACACGCTTGTCCCCTTGCGCTATATTAAATAAAAATACAATAAAGTATATTCCAATCTATCTTTTTATTTCTCAAAAGTCTCTGTATACGAAATACTCGAGCAATTTCCAGATTTCCCCTCACATTATACAAAATTTTCTAGTGTTTTGGCAAACAAAGAAGTTTAAACTACTGTCTGATTTAACAAGTTCACATAACGAGCCATTCACTGGAGTCAAGCAACGACACGAGTGGAGTACACTTGGATGGGTGATCTATTAGTGGGAGAACGAGTGAGTCTTTTTCTATTTGGAAACTTTTGAAAACGCTGCACTGTTGACATCTATTGTTTTTCGTAATTGGTAAAAAAAAGTTTTCTTATATCATTTTTAATTTGATTAAAAATTAAAATCACCTGTTTGTAGAGTAATAAGAGTAAAAGTAATGTTGGAAATGTAATGAGTACTTTTTTCTGAATTAGCGGAGCGAAAATAAAATATGGAGAGTTAACCTGTGTAAACTTGAAGCCGTCGAGTGGCACAAGCGTGCGACTGCACACGCGACGGTTGTGGGTTCGATTCTCACTCGAGGGAATTCACTCTGGTAAGCAGATAAAGGCGGCGTTAAATTCCGGCACTCAACATGCAACGCCTGAATAATTAATCGACGGCGAGTAAGGAACGGAAGTATTTGAATAGGGAACGGAATATCTTAACACTAGATGCTTAATTTTCCTCTACCTACCCTGTTATGTGCAAAAACAGAGCAATCAAGGAGAACCTAGTGTCAAAGCATTCCATTGTCCGGCCGTGTTGAGCGGCGTAACTCAATACCGATTATATAAATTTACCGTAGAATTCGAAAAATACATATGTACAAATATAAATAAATACTTTTGATTTTTAATTTACGTATTTTATTTAAAACTATGAACACAAACAAAACCTCATTTATTCATTCAAATATATCAAAGCAAATAACTTGAAATTAAGAGTAAATTCAGGTGCTAAAAAGAAATTCCAAAAAAAAAACTAATTAAAATATGGAGCTCTCTTTATAAAACCTTAATACAAAATAAACACTATTTCAAAGAAATATAATGTTTACTTATGTATTCGAATCCAATTTGTTATACAACTAAAACGTTTAATAACACCTTTATTTGCTCACTCTATCATTATAGAAGACTATTTAAATATTTTATTAAGGCTATAGTAATTACTATTCACGCCGTAGCATTATATGACTGTTATAATATAATATATACATATACATATACATATATATATATATATATATGAAAAAACACGGCGCTAAATTCCCTTTATCGTTATTTGGCAATAAAACAAAATATTTTTGTAGAATTACCTTAAATTACCTGTAGTTCAACAGAAATAACTAAGAGTGGCGTATGACACGTGACGTCAGTGACGTAATATCGTTTTCTTCGATAAATGACATATTATGTATATGAGTATGTTTCATTCATCGACGATATATAAAAATATATTTTCAAGTGGAACCTGCACTTCCGAGTTCAGCGCGTTCAACTAAACAACCTCTTTAGCAATTTCAATCTTTGTCTAAGTGTAATTCCACACGTAGCAAAAACAAAGCTTTTTTAGAAAACAAAAAATGGAATAAAAAATGTTAGCAGAATTTGAACCCGCGCCTCTTGGAAACCGTCCAAGCGCTTTGGCCTCTAAAGCATACGTTTTGATCAAGCTACGCGCCTATTCTTATACTTATTTATGTTGTAAGTATCTCTGTCGTGAAATTTTAAAACTTTGAGTTTAAAAGTAGTGAAATTATTACAAATTTCCGCTACCCAAAGAGAACTACTACGGGTTTGATTTTAGTAGATTATAATATTAGTTTAGATTAAATCTAAAATAGAGAGAGGAGTGTCTTAACACTTTTCTTTACCTACCCGGCTATGCGGTACAAAGTGTGTAGCTTAGTATTAGTATGGCAACACTATCGATAAATAATTAAATTTTCTTTGTTACTTAGGCAAATAGCCCAGTCCTTTGTGTTATAAAACAAACATCTCTGATTGACGTCCATACAAATCTCTAGCTGAAGGCAATGTTTGAATTATACCATGGAAATGTTCCAGTTATATGTATTTATTTGAACACTATTAGTATTAACTGTCTGATATTTTGTAGCTTGTTTGTAGGCCATGTTTCCTCTCAGACACTCAAATTTCATGATAAGGTGTTTCAACACTAACTCAGTAATATTCCGCAGAATATAAATAAATTTAAGCCATTCAGCAAAATTTTAGGCCAGCCGTGACGTAGGGGCACAAAGTTTGATAGTAAACCCGACTGGTGGTGGCTTCCATTCCCACTAGAGAAAATGTAATTTTTATTTAAATTCATATTTCCAATTCTTCGCTTTGGTGTCGAGGCAAAGCGCAGCGTGTCTGAACACTAGACTCCCTCTGCTTACCCTGCTGTGTGCGGGATATACCACGACGTTGTTTTTTTTTTATAAATAAATGTTTTTCTTTTAAATCTAACTAATATAATCTTAGAAACTGAGCTGCACCCACTTGTGATAGCAGCACTTGTAAATGCATAAAAAAATTGTTGTAGTCGTATATATGATATCTAGGTCTCCTTCATTTTTAATTTTGTATAAATGAATCCAAGTCTAATTCAGCTTCTAGATGTAATAACTACATTATTTGATTTAAATTAAACGTCATCTCAGTACAAAGTACATATGTGTATGTATACATTTGCTTTATATATAAGTTAAAAAAAATTGAAATTTAAAATAAAATAATATTTTAATTGTTAATATTTTTAATTTATTCTCTGTATATTAATATAAACTAAATATCATAACGTTTTACTAGAAATTAAATATATGATGTCATTAATATTGCACATATTTAAATAAACTAATTATTATAGATTATACAAGAAGAAAATACTCTTACAAAAGATTCATAAAGATCTTACAAAATATAGTTTTAATATTACTTTAAAATTTCGCTATAATAGTAAATATTTTTTAATAAAATAACTTCTTAATCTAATTATTTTTCTTTTATTATGATGGATAAATTTAACGACTACAAATTACCTTTTAAATTGTTTCAAAACTCATAATTGAATATTTTGTTGATAATTATTTAACTTTAATAATTCCCTGTTCATTTTAAAATATATTTATAAAATTTATAATAAAACAAAACATGATTTTTATACTTTATAACAATTTATTATATAACTAAATAATTTTCTTAAGCAAACGTCTCCAAAACTGTTTCAAAAATTCATAATATAATACTTACAGTAATCTCCTAGAGTCACCCAAGTCACAAACACTTATAACACTTTGTTTAACACTTCATAATCACTTTCACTTCGCGAAACTATCGTATAATTTAAAATATTCTCGTAGCGGACGCCTACGTGACGCTACGGATGTTGAGCTACGACTGAGCGCGAGTTTCCGTGTCGCCCTCTAACGGACTTTATGATAATTTAGACTTCATTTACTGTGTTGAATGGAAATGTGTTACTTAAATTTATGAATAATATTTTTTTATAACAAAAAATACGAGTATGTAACAATTAATCATATAAAAAGGCACTGCAATTGAATTTTTTTTTATGGGAGAGGACAAGGCAAACGAGCGTTCGGGTCACCTGATGGTAAGTGATCACCGCCGCCCACGACCCCATGCAACACCAGAGGAGCCACAGGTGCGTTGCCAGCCTTTTAAGGTGGAGATGAAGGGCACCGGGACCCGGCATTACCTAATGCGAAACGCAGTGGCAAGGGCCACTACTTCACGCCGGTTTTAAATGCCGGGGGTGGTATTAAATCCGGTCGAGTCTGCCCATGTGTGTTGCCATTACTGGCGACGTGACTCTACCACACGTACTTTAGTCGCCTCTTACGACACCGACAGTACCAGGGTGATCCTATTCTAAACCGGGACCACACGGCTAAAATATACATATAAAATATTTATGTATATAATAAATAACATAATATTTCATCAACTGCTCTTAGTATATTTTATCTTACAATTTATAATCTTACCTGATATTTTTATGCACCTTTCATAGTTGGTTTTTTTCACCTTGTTACCAGAAATTCATATATTACAAATATATTTATTACATCACCTCTCGAATTGAACCCATGACTATCATTTGTGTGCCTATTTAAGTCAAAAAACATTTTACAAACTATATTTAGGTCTGAAATGTAAATAAATCTAATATATTGTATTTGTGTTTGTAGAACTACAAATTTATGCCAGAATTCGTAAAAAGCTCCCCTGAATGCTAATAAGCCGACATTATATTCCCTTGGCTGTGTTAAAAGAAATTTACACTGTGGCCAGCATCGCTGCGTCCGCTGCGTCATTTTGGTGTTCTTGCCAAGATAGTAATATACATAATGTGTATGTTGTGTTGTGTTTTCTATATGAATTTATAATTTTTAATTTGACCAACTATTTACGTATAAAAGCTGTGATTGCATAGTTCTCAACAACGTAGGCGTACGTCTTTTTACTTGCTAAATGGAATCTTATAAAAATTTAAGTCAACTATTAGGACAGTATCTGACTGTAAAGGTAAATGTTGTGGGGTCGATTCTTTTTTTTTTTTTCTTTTTTTTTTTATGGGAGAGTACAAGGCAAACGAGCGTTCGGGTCACCTGATAGTAAGTGATCACCGCCGCCCACGACCCCATGCAACACCAGAGGAGCCACAGGTGCGTTGCCAGCCTTTAAGGTGGAGATGAAGGGCACCGGGGCCCGGCATTACCTAAATCGAAACGCAGTGGCAAGGGCCACTATTTCACGCCGGTTTTAAATGCCGGGGTGGTATTAAATCCGGTCGAGTCTGCCCATGCGTGTTGCCATTACGGGCGACGTGACTCTTCCACACGTACTTTAGTCGCCTCTTACGACACCGACAGTACCAGGGTGATCCTATTCTAAGCCGGGACCACACGGCTGATTCCCACACAAAAGGAATGAGTTATATTAATTTCCTGACGACGTTGAATTACGCTACTGAAAAACGCACTATCTCGAATGCGGGCACAAATTGGAAAAAGCAGCGTCTTAACATTAAGTATTTTCTGTCTTCCCAGCTATATGCGGGATTGGTACAGCACGCGGGATAGAGCGTGAAGCAAAAATACAAAAGTTATTAGCCATCATGAGACTACTCAATGAGAAAAACAGAAATCAAACGTTATCGCAGTCATTTGTTTGAAATAAGTAATACATTTGAAGTAGCATACGGACGTTTGATTGGCTCGAGAGTGTGCAATAAGCCAAGAAGATGTCGATACATTGAAGAGTATTTGTGTCAATAAGCCAGCTCGTGTCAATCTCACAGGAATACTTTGCTAAAATGTTTTTTTTTTACTTAGACTAACTATAATCACTGGATTTTTCTGTTAATTTTTTTCTGTCATTACAATTTTTTTCTGAAATTGGTTTACTTAATAAATATGCTAAGCAAAATATTATAAGAGACATAGTAAAGTATTATAAGTTATTTTCATCATACATTAACATTTCGACTTCGGGTGAAGAATCAAGAACAGACACTAAGATTTCAGTACCTGCCTTACTGAATGGACGATATTTCCTCAGAAGCCTACAACCAACGCCATCCAGTTGTAAATTAAGATCAAATTCTTTATGTATCATTTTACTTTTAGCTGTAGTTATTTAAACAGTGTATACATACACGATAATACTAGATTCGACTCGAAGGAATGCTTTTGATTTTTTTTTTTCACTTTCACGTTGTATCTCACATGTAGCAGGGTAGACAAGAATCTAGTATTAACACTATAAAATAAATTATAGAGACATTGTATGTTAAATGGCGGAGCTAAAATAATTCCATCAAGTGTAAATCGAACCCGAAATCATCGCATTTACAGTCAGACGTTGTCGTGTACAGAGTTTGATGCCGTGCCACGACGGTCTTAAATATTTATATTTCATAATGAGTGATAAGAAAACATGCGGCGGTCAAGTCCACTGTGCACGACAGAATATGTTGATCCGATTGATACTTAGTACTAGATTAATAATGCAAATTATTTTAATTTTTTTAAAAAATATTTATACGATAGATCGCTTCCAATTGATTGTTTTTTCAACCAAAAGCTCTTTGGCCGCGATAAAAGATATTTTGACAGTCATAATATTTACCATACCTACGAATATGTGTCAAATAAATAAATGGATCCTCGCGTTATAGCTTCTATTGACTTTTCATTTAATATTTTACATCAGACATTTTCAACAGAAATATTTAATATTTTAATTTCTTTGCTCTAGTAACGAACAAAGTAGTAATAGCAAAACGCGACATTGAGTTCCGTTACTCAACACGCAATGCCTCCAGAATTCGGTGGAGAATGGGGAACCGAAGTGTCTTAGTATAGGGATAAGAGCGTCTCAAACACTAGGTTCCCAGATTTTTACGCATTTTATAAATTGAGTAAAATGTTATAAAAATTTCATTTCCGATTCTTTAAGAAAAATAATGATATAATCATATTTATGTAGTCCTCGTGGACGATGCCACGAGTGGAAGATATTATAAACTTACTTTTACAGGTAGCTTAGCGTCACATGGAAATAGCTAAGAGTTGGGCATTCTAAGTGACCGAGGTAACTCGGACTACACTAAGGTGAACTAATATAACCTTCTCGATGTAAGGAATATTGAATACCAACAGATTTTTCTAATTCGGGCTAGTAAATATTATTAGTTCCTGAGATTAGCGCGTCCAAGCAACTAAACTTTTCCACTTTATTATATTATATCAGTATAGATTTACTTTGTTTTTTCGAGTAAACCTTGAATCTCCACTTTTTCTATTCAATATGAAACATTATATTCATATTAAAAAAGAATTAATTTATTCTATCATCGAAAATCATTCATTAAATCAACAAACGACTAATAAATTTGTAAATATTTGAAAATTATGATCTGAGTATTGAAAAAGTTATTTGTTTCATAAAATCTCATATGAAGTTAAAAATTAATAGTTCTGTCAATTTTTCTGATATTGCTTTTAGATACAAAATGGGTATTAGCGAGAAGGTTATCGTGGCGCAGGGACACAAGTGTGCGACTGTAAACGCTACGTTTGTGGCTTCAATTCCCGCTCGGGGAAATTACATATTTTATTTCACTCCCGTCTCTGAAAACGAGGTAAATCACGGCATTGAGTTTCACCACTCAACATGCAATTAAAATATTTTTAATGGGAACAGAGTGACTAAACATTAGATTTCCAGCCCCAAAGTTAGTTCAAATTAATTCAAGCAGAGGAAACCTAGTGTTAAGACACTCCGTTTCCCACTTACCACCGAATTTCGGAGACATTGCGTGTTAACTGGCGGCAATCATATCCGCGCTTTGCCTCGACACCAGAGCGAAAGAAAAAACTATGTCCTCAACTCTGTGTTATGGTGTTTTTTCGTTACGTTACGTTGCGTTAGGATGACTATCCTAACGTTGTACGTTGTACTTACGTTCTACGTTGTATTCATAATAATGTGATATAAAGAGTGAAGGCTTACAATCAGCCCACCCTGTGAAGAGAAGAGACTGTCACACTTACAGTATCTGTGAACACTCACACAAATGCAAAGCTCAGCTTATGAACCAAACTTACAACAGACATCAAATATCTTCCAACTGTGTCACAGAAACTTATTTACATTTATTTGAGAAATACTAAGAATAGACGCCTTAATATTCTATAAACGAGTTTAGGCGTAACAAATTTTTTAATTGCTTCACAACCTCTTCTAATGAGACTTAATGTATCTACCCAATTAAGATTATACAATAACGAGGGAAACGCTAAGAGAAAACAAAGTGCAATTTCTGTTTTTTTGATTGCAAATTAACATAAAGATAAATACTTGATTATTGTCGCGTTCAAACGATTTTTAAAAATATATTTTTTTAATTATTTATATACAAGAGGACCCGGGTGGCTTCGCCCGCTTGAATTATACGAATATTTATTAAAAACATTTCAAATTCAAATAATTTTATTCAAAATAACAAGTTTCGTGCTTCATTTTTTGAACGTCAAATAAGTTACCACCAGTTCACTAAAGTAAGTGCCTCAGACCTGAGAACAACCGACGAAAGAAACACAGCGGGACTTATTTTTCTAAATAAATTATATACAAATATATATTTAATTATTTGCGATAATGATACCCTTGAAACAGACTGGAGCGAGCATTTCATTCCCAAGGCGTGTTATCATTTATAAATTCCTTAATTTGGTAATAACCTTTAACACAAACGTGTTTTCACAACTTTTTTTATCGTGGTATAGAAATTACTTTGACGTTTTCTGGGATCCTATTGTATGCAATCGATTTACAGGTGCATTAATATTAAGTCTGTTCCTGGTTCCGGAGTTCCTGAACTGAAACCAGTACTAATAACTATAGGAAACGAGGTGTATATATTATGATCACATTGATTGACACAGTATCTAACTGCAAACTTTACGTTTGTGGGATTCCGAGGAATGAATTCTCTAAAAATCTAATCAGAGGAAAGAAGGATCAGATCAGGTCAACACTAAGTTCCCACGTTCCCTATGCCCTGCTATGTGCGAAGGCGTAAAAAAAAAATTAAAATTAGAGTACACACATCGTAACAACTGCGCCACAAAAGCTAAAGTCAGATCAAATAGCAAGAGCCATGAGAAATTCCAAATATCCAAGCATATGCCAATATTATCATAGACTCGATATTTCTACAGAACGTGAATTTCTCTGACAACTACTACGATATACGTAGAACTCTATGCAACGATTCACGATATATTAAAACAAATAGAAAAACTGAATCGTATCGGATCAAGTACGTTTACTTTATATGGGTGGAAAGGGTATCTTTTTTGTAACTTTTTGTTCTGAAATTTATGAATTGTTTAAATATTAACGATAGATGTAATGAATAAGTTAAGAATGGATTCTCTGCCATTTTAATACATGTAAATATAAAATACCATTAGTTGCATGCTGTCACTAAGTAACTATCATTAATTGTTTCCTAATAGGCGAAAAGTCAAATAACTAAATTGATTATTATTATAACACTGAAAATACATAAAAAAACTCGAAAAATATTATTGAGACTAACCTAGAGTAACTGTACAGTATCTGTGTGACATGACAACCTTAATTGATTTATTTCGTCGCACTAATAAACAATGCGCGGCGTTGAATTCCACCTCTATATGCTATCCCTAGAAAATTCGACTAAAAGTAAATATATTAACAATAGATATCCTCTGCCTAACATGCTATACAGATATAGATGTGAAGTTGCATTTTTTATCATAAATATACATTTGGTGTAGGTGAATCTAGCATCTAGTAATTCTAAGACCAGTATAAACACTTTTAAGAAATCGGCCACCGCTCCTCAGTCAGACTTGCAGAAATCCCAAGCTACAACTGAAAATATTTACTTTATACTCGTGGGAATCCATTTAAATCTCGATTTAACGTTCTTAAAACCGTTGAGTCGTGAGTTGTGTATATTTTGTACTTAGAACTTCAACTTTAAAATAATATATAGCTCGAGGCCAACGTGGTGAAGTATGCAAATAATTTTAATCTTTGTCCCGTGTTATGAATAATATATTATTATTATATTCAAATATAATTACGCTAGACAAATTGGGTAGAAATTTTAAATTTCCTTGCTTTGTTAAGATGAAGTGCAGTATTCAGAAAGTGTAGAAAAAGAGTGTTATATTAAGTTCTCAGTCTGTCTTGATATATATAGAATACCCTTCCTTAGCAGTCGGAAAAAATTTAAATACAAAATAAATTCAGGATTTAATAATTACCTTATTGACGTTGTTACCCACACAGCCAGGTAGGTTTCGTTCTAACATAACAAATTACTGAGTTAAAAAAGCGATCTCGTATTCTGTTCATTTATTCAATATTGTTTCATCATATCAGATAGTCCCTCCGCGAATATTACGTGAATTTCAAAACGAAATTTGTTGAAACTTCTGTGTTTTCAATAAATTTTTAATCTAAAATAATGTTTACAATACACGTTTGACTGAAATGTTAGTCTAGCTAGTAGAATGTGTTTGGAGAAAGAAAAACTGCAATAGTAAGCGGATATCGTAGATTCAATTCTTATCGATTATCTTTTTTTTTCTTCACACTAGAGATAACCCTAGCGGGGTGGTCAGAGAGAGCGGAGCGCTAAGCGTTACGATCCCTACATACTTCTTTCACCTCGTCCACTGTCATCGACCTCTTCATGCATGCCCTCCGGGGGGTCCTCATACTTTTTACATGACCTTCCTCCAGTATCTTAGATACCATCTGTGTTTACCATTTTTATGATTTTAATAAAAACTGTACCAATATTTACATATTTTTGTCTATGGGAGTGCAAATGGAATATAAATTGTAATAAAATTAAATAAAAACATGAAAAATCAGTAGCAAAGCAAGCCTACTATTTACTATTACATATATTAATAACACGTTGATTACCACATAGAGAAAATTACATTTATTTCAGAACACAGAAGACAGAACGGGGCGGAACACGACATTGAATTCCCCCATTCAACATGCAATGTCTCGTAAATTGAACGACTTAGGTGGAATACAGCGTGAAGCTAAAAAAACATACATTATTAAATATTATTATTTCTTTTAAACACTATATTATTATAGAAAATATTCCTTTAGCGAAATTATTAAACGAAACGTCTTTCGTTTGTACAAATATTGAATAACTTTTCCTATATTTTGGACTCACTTTTACATTTTGGTCCGCCTTTGCAAAAACAAACAGCAGGGAAACATCAAATAATATAAGTTTTGACACATGTCAGTGTATTCGGGTCAAAGAAAACGGCATTGGCCTACCCCACGGTATAACTTAAAACATATCGATAGTGGATGTCGTACTTCTTGTTATAATAATTTAAAAGAAAATAATTAAAGTTATTGGCAGAAAACTTAGGAAAATAAAATAAGACGGTGTGTTGTGTCATTAGAAATAGCGGTATGTTGCTTACTGTTGTTGTTCGATAGTGGAGGGTAGTTTCTCGCGCGGCTTAGCCTACTAGAACTGTGTGAATATTCTATAGTATTTAATATTATCTACCGTATTTAGGAAAAATGTATTAATTATTTTATTATTGTTATCTATACTGTTGCCTCTAAATAAGTAATCTTTATAAATCATATTTTAATCTTTTGAGATTATAAATAACTATATACCTATGTACGAGTATACACTTGAGAGCTTCAATATTATGTGTTTGTATAAATCATATTCTAAGCTATATTTGTATGTATATATTAATATAAAATGAAATTTTAATGTAATCATTTAAAAATTCTAATAGTAGAGGGATTAAAACCTATCTAATTCAATATCGGTATGTTTTACATAATTTCAATGATTTTTTTTTTATTTCAGCACATGATATTTCCTCGTAATGTTACGTAGAATGCCATGGAACTATAGCGAATTCAAAGGGAAAATTCAAAAAATTAAAACTGACTTTGTATGATTATTCAGAGGCCAATCCTGACGGAGGTGCTCAACCGTGTGACTGCAAACGTTACAGGTTATACGTTCGATTTCCTCTCGAGGAAATTAAATATTGAATATTTTCATTTCTTCGCTCTGGCAAGGCAAAGCGCGGTGTTGATATCCGCCATTCGATTCATCACGCAATGCTTTCAAAATTTGGCGAAAATTGGAGAACGGAATGTCTTATTACTATACTCTCTCTCTGCCTACCCTATTACATGCGGGAAACAGCGTGAAGCTGAAAAAAAATATTTAGAGCGAATGCTCGAGCGTATATTTATATCACTATACTACAAATTTATAAATAGTTATAGAATCATATTTATATTTTATAATATAATTATTATATTATTTATTTAATATTTTTTTACGTAATTCTTATACGATATTATGTGCAATTCATTGAAAGTGACCATTGTAAAGTTGAAAAACAAAAAAATATGAATATTTATTATATACCTAGCTATGGTATGTATGTGAAATAGCGTAACAATTATATAATTAATAATTGATGATATTTCAATCAAATTAGCGCCCTATCAACGGCCTACTTAGCCGGAAATTGGTTTAATTAATTATTTGGCTTGTATATGCATTAACATTATTATTACTCTATACAAGTACAAGATATATAAAATTTAAATATAATAGTTAAATTATTATTTTTTTACTGTACCTATTACATATATAGTCGTGACACCATGGTTGTGTTTTCTATGCCCATTTAGGGGCACGATGATTTATTATCATAAAATTATTTTCAATTTTATGACTGATGCCATTCAAAACGCTACTGATTGAAATTCGCATAATGGGTAATTCGCATAATTCGTGACACGTTTCTCTCTCCTATAACGCCTATATGCGGGAAAAAAAAATGTCATAAAAACGTGAAAATGTATATATAACTAAATCTATTTCTTCCAATTCCACTTCCATAACATTTCTGTTTACTATTCTTAAATCGCTTAACACATTATATTTTATACTTTTTTTTTTTTTTTTTTTTTTTTTTTTTTTTAGCGCTTATTAAGTATTAAACGAAGTCTAAAAATAAGTACCGGTGTAATATATAATAAGGAATTAAAATTAAAAAGAAAAAAAAACCATAGTATTAACCGCAATATGTAACTAGTTTAATTCTAAATTTTCACATTGTACAACTGCAAAGTTATTTCATACTGCTATTCGCCATCCCGACGGTCCCCAGGTGGTGATAAAGGGAAAACTATCAAACAAACCGAAACAAATTCGGTTAAAATTATTATTGTTCATTGTAAACGTGTTACGTTCTATAAAATATTCGTTCAATACACAAATAGACAAAATTATTAAGCGGACTATTATAATGTAATAGTATTTTTAGCTTTTTATTGATATGGCGCTGGGACACAGCGTCTGTGTCTTAATATATTCTAGTTGGATACAATTTAATTTACATAATGATTATAATTTATCGTTGTCATAATAATATCGAGAGTATTGGCTTATTTGAATAAAGGACTCATTGTTCAGCTACACGCTGTATTTCGTATATAGCAGGGTAAAATAAGAAGATTTTTTTTTAAGAAATGAAGACTCTATCCGTTTCTTTATAGTTTTAACTTTCTTATTTTATAAAACTCATTTAATAATTCTTGAAACTTTCGACTCAGTTATTACAATAGGGGAGTGCAATTTACACGTTTTTAGTGATTTTCTGATTTTTTTCTACACTTATCTATAAGCATTGTCTTAAATTCGAATGTTTCAACCGTAAGTTACATTCCTTGGCTAGCTGTGTGAGTTTTTTTGACAATGTGGAGCATCGTTTTCTATATCATTTTCTGATTATCCTGACCCTTGATTGGCAGAACGGCCCGTTAACAGAACATGCACAGTAAGGCAGCCTTATCTCTTAAAGCGATCTCGTCCAAGCAACCTTTGGTTGTTGGAGTTGTATAAAAAAAGTTGGTGGCTGGTGCACTAAATTATAGGATAAGGAATTTAATAATAGTAATAATAAATAATATAAAGAAATAAATATTTATATTAAATATACAGTAAAATACACTCAATAAGTCTTTATTATTTTTAAAGTAAATAATATGATTTCTAATATATATTTTTTTGAACAGGCTAACGTCTAAGAAATATGTAATCAATAAGCGCCGGGTGCGTGCTCATTGTCACGTTCTATATTGTATAAAAATGCCTATAAAATATGCCGTCGACAAGGGGGTAGGCGTAAATATTACAACGCCTTACCGGTTGAGTCGACGCTTCGCTTTCGCTTCGCTTTATATAAATATACTAAATATAAATACTTACTATAAAATATATAAATTCTATCTAATGTAGGTAGTTTGGTTTTACGCATGTATATAAATAATAAATACTAAATAAATAAAGTACAGTATTCAAAGATATAAATCAAAAAAAAACCATAAATATAAATAATAGTTCCCTACATGAAGCATTTTATGATAAAAATAAATAAAATATATGAGCAAAAAAGTTTTTTTTTATACTTTGAAATAAAATATGCTGGAAGTGATGTTTCGTTAATAACAACAGATTATATAGAAAAGGAAAATGGTATGTCTTAAAAAATGTTGGTACTTTGAGACGTAAGATACGAACACTAAGCAGATTTTAATTAAAAAACTAGATATATAAAATATATTTCAAAAATCATACATTGAAAAAAAAATTTCAATATTATGTGCAATATGTTACTTCTTAATATTACGGTATGTTAAAAATATGGTATTAAAAATACTTAACAAAAATGTAGCCATATATAAATATTTCGAATGTCAACTTGCAAACGTCAAATAAGCGACAACTAAAGTAGCTCCTGTATGTGATGTATTGCTTTAGTTTCCTTTAAATTTAATTCAATTATCAATTTAAAATGTCGGAAGATGGGCTCGAACATGCGTAAAAAGACACAAGTATCATTCGTAATTCGTGACGAAGAAGAAAGGAGGCACAAAAACGGTATTAGTTCGTTACAATTGGATACTATACAGGGCAGACTATACTCGGCCGGTCGAGATGGAATTATTAGGGTTTGGCACACAGGGGGTGGGTCGCAGGATCGATATATACAGAGTATGGAGCACCATACAGATTGGGTGAACGACATAGTTCTTTGCTGTGGCGGAAAGAATCTTATAAGCGCATCGTCTGACACCACGGTAAAAGTATGGAACGCTCCCAAAGGTTTTTGCATGTCGACTTTAAGAACTCACAAGGACTATGTACGAACATTGGCTTACGCAAAAGATAAAGAACAAGTCGCCAGCGCCGGTCTGGATCGAGCAATATTCTTGTGGGATGTAAATACATTAACTGCTTTAACTGCAAGCAATAACACTGTTACAACTTCATCATTGGTTGGTAATAAGGAGTCCATATACAGCCTCGCTATGAATCCACCAGGAACTATATTAGTAAGTGGTTCCACTGAGAAAGTTTTACGAGTGTGGGATCCGCGAAACTGTTCAAGACTCATGAAGCTAAAAGGACATGCAGACAATGTGAAAGCTTTGGTTGTAAGTCGAGATGGTTCTCAATGTGTATCAGGAAGCTCTGATGGCACAATAAAACTTTGGTCGTTATCACAACAGAGATGTGTTTCTACAATTCGTGTCCACTCAGAAGCTGTTTGGGCTCTTTTAGCTACTGAAAACTTCACTCACATTATTTCTGGTGGGCGAGACCGTCTAGTCATTATAACAGAACTACGTAACCCAGATAACTTTATGATAGTTTGTGAAGAGTCATCACCTGTCCTCAAATTATGCTTTACTGCTGACCAGCAAGGTGTATGGGTAGCAACTTCAGATTCTGACATAAGATGTTGGAAATTACCTCCATTAAACTCTTTAAATGCAGATTTATATAACCAGAACAATTATAATACTAATAATGTTTATCAAACACAGCCCATTCACAACATAGTTGGTGGCAGAGCTATAAAACACTATACTGTACTTAATGACAAACGTCACATTTTAACAAAAGATACAAATGACAATGTAGTTTTATATGACGTCTTGAAAGCATGCAAATTGGAAGACTTAGGTGAAGTAGATTACGAAGAAGAATTAAAAAAACGTTTCAAAATGGTCTATGTACCAAATTGGTTTAATGTTGATTTAAAGACTGGAATGCTAACAATCCACTTAGGTCAAGATGAAACAGATTGTTTCAGTGCCTGGGTTAGTGCAAAAGAAGCCGGCTTAATAACTGAAAATGATCAAAAAGTAAATTTTGGAGCTTTATTATTGCAAGCATTGTTAGAACATTGGAATCATCCAAATAGAGTGAATGAAGCAGGTCAAAAAGTCATTGGGAATAATTTCTTTAGTGTTCCCCTACATACGCCTTTGATATTTAGCGAAGTTGGCGGACGTACTTTGTATAGACTGCAGGTGTGTATAATCTTATTAAATAATTAGTTATTTATTTTAGCTTCATTCTTTAGTTCCACAAATAGCCTTTTTATTAGTTGTCAGTTTAAATTATAAAATGTTACTTATTTAAATTGATTGAAAGATTCTTATCTTATGCTGTTTGTCTTTTACTACTGTTTGTAATTTATACAAATAATTATTGAAAACATTTTCTTATTTATGTTATTATGTATTTCTTATATATATAGATCACATAAAGAACAAATATAAAAATTTAATTAAAAAATAGTTATAAACATCATTTCTTTTTCATCTGTATTTTTTGAATATATTAAAAATAATGAATTGCATTTTTTTTATTTGTGCATATGTACAAACTAAACTCGGAAACAGCTTAGCCATTGTCAATGCGGTTTGCTATTGTATTTCACTAACGCTCCCTTAACATAAAATGTTGGTCATTAGTAATAAATTTAACTGTTAAAAAATATATATAAGTTATATATCAAATTTATCTTATTTTTTTATTAAATTTTACAGGTGGGAGATGCAGGTGGTGAAACGGAAGGGAACCTTTTATTAGAAACAGTACCTTCGTGGGTTGTCGATGTGGCAATAGAGATGGCTGCACCAAAATTGAACAAGCTACCATTCTATTTATTACCTCATTCTACTTGTCAAAGTAAACAGGATCGGCAGAAAAAAGTAAGAATAGAGATTTTTTATTGCATACATAAAGGTACACAAAGCTGAGAGCTGAGCGTAAGCCAATGTGGCGTAATAGGCTAGCGCGCACAAGCGCGTGAACGCGATGGTTTTGGGTTCGATTTCCTCGCGAAAAATGAAATATTTCATATTTTCATTTTCTCGCTATGGTGTCCACGCAACGGACGGCGTTAAGCTCTGCCACTCGCAATATTCTTAAAATTCGACGTAAGATGGATAACAGAGTGCTTTATTAATAAGCTGCCTCTGCTTACCCTGCTATGCAGGATACAACGAGATTCATAAAAAGACTGGTTGTCTGTAAAGTTATATTACAAAAAATTAAAAATTGCATACTTTTATAAATTGAAATGAATTAATATCATTGGTTATGACAATAAATTATGCTTTTTCGTGCGTACAGTCTGTTCATCGATTTACATATACGACATCATCTACCCAAAAAACAAATAAAAAATACATGAAATAATAGAGTCTATCTTGCATATAGTAAATTTTTGAAATTTCAGGACCGTTTAGTAGCGAACGACTTTATACAGTGTCGTAAAGTGGCAGAACATGTCGTCGAAAAAATCGTAGGTAGCGGCGACGTGAATGGAGCCAGCAAAAGCGAAGATAACAACGATGTACCGGAAGAAAGAGTGGAATTGCTGTGTTGTGATCAGGTTTGTATAGATTTTATATTTATTATTTACACAGTTATTACAAAACACGGCGTAAAGTTCTAAACGTGGTACAGGGGCACAAAGTGTGACTGTAATGCGACCCTACTCGAGGAAATGAATTATTATTTCTAATTATTAATTTATTTCGTCGCTCTGGCACCAAAGCAAAATCCGGCGTGGAGTTCCGCCACTCAACACATAACGAAAAAATCGGCGGAATGTGGGGAACAGAGTGTCTTCATACCATGTTTCTACTGCCTACCCTGCTGTGTGCTTCATCTTTTTATTATATACGAAATTATTTCATTTGAACTTTTAAACAGGTATTGGACCCTAATATGGACCTACGTACTGTCAGACATTTCATTTGGAAGTCTACTGTGGAATTCACATTACATTACAGAGTATTGAAACAATGAAAATCGGTTAATACTATAAACTTCAATAAACACTTGAAAAAGTGCTGCTCTATACAGAATATGTTCAAGTGAAGTGTGTTTTTGTCTGTGTAAAATGGAAAAAAAATATATGCAGTGATTTTCTTTTTTTTTTCAGTTTCTGTGTATTGAATTAATGATATGTTGTTTATTTAGTTAATTAGTCCAAAATATTCTGACAGGTCGCAGGTACGATTATTATGATACGCCTCATTAAATGTTGCTATTTAAAAAAATATCTCTATTATACATATATAAAAACTAAATTTATACTAGAATAATAATTTGACATTCCTTTAGCCTGTGACTTTCTATTTATTAAAAAAAAAAACATTTTTTTATCACTTGTGCCTAAATATAATTAATATTTCTTGCCTAAACTATTTACACGCAACGCCAACAATTTTATATAAAATATTTCTTATTATAATTAATTATAATAAAGTATAAAATTCGAACTTGCTTATAAAATTTAACGAAAAACTAAAAAAATTCAATTCAATATAAATTAACTAGAGAGCTTATAAATTCAAATTAGTTATAACTAATTTAATTTCCTTCAAATTATTGTACGTAATTCAAATTTAAAAATATCAGTCTGTATATTTATTTAATCAAAATCAGACTGTATATTTATATAGTATTTTTAGTTTTTATTTTATTAATAAGAATATTTTTCATTATGTTTAATCAATTAGCGAATTTTGTAAATGAGACAGTATTCAAGTTTGCCTAGAAACAAATAAAAAATAACTTCAAATTCCTAGAAATATTCATTTAATATTATTATTTAACTTATGTAATTATTAAATGATATTTATATTAATTATATATTTATATGTGTGTATTTGTTAATATATATATGTTTAACATAATAGTAATATGGCCAACTTCATTACGTTAAAAGTTCATGTTTTATGCTATATCTATTAAATGTAGTAAAAGAAATTGAAATTAAAAACCGTTTATTCGTTATTTGTGTTCAGGACTTAAAAATTATTAAATGCCACATATCATTCTTATTTAAAAAGTCTATTTTTTTTATTTATGTCACATTAAACTCGTTTATTGTGATATTATTGAGTGTACACAAAACCAGTACATACATACAATTTCACTGTTCAATGTAATTTTACTTTATTTTCTATATATAGTTACATGTTATAAAAAATACAGATTTTTTCAAAAACGATAACTATTGTATCGCTTTAATATAATTTTGTTTTAATTAACATGTCAGTGTTACATTATGATTCTTAAATGTAGTACGAACGTAATAATTTGTATTGTATATTGTTAATAGATTTAGGTTCTTCTAGCGAGAGTGACGTCGCATGATTCGGAATGCTCTAAGATTTTCTTATGACTATTAGACCTAAGCTTTGAATAGCGTGGATGTTTAATAAAAAAAACATTGTTTACATATTGTTTTATTTCTTTCTAAAATATTCTAAGTTATTCCACATTTATGAAAGAAAAATACTTATTTAGGAAATTTACAAAAATTTGAAAGTAGTAGGACTTGAATCAGCGCAGAGGCACAGCGGTCGGGTTTACCTCATATTCTCGTGGCATTCAATATATAAAATTTATATGTTACAGTAAATATAAATAATAGTTCCCTACAGCACAATAAAGAGCAAATAAAAGAGAGTAATAATATAACAGGTAGGTATATAATAAATTACAAAAAATATATTTATAATTATTTAATTTAACTTTAAGATATAATTACTTAAAAATATTGTATTTATAAGCATTTAAGTGAGATTAAAGAACGTTAATAAAGGCAAAGAATGTTATTTTTAATTGAAAATGTCAACTTGACACCTGACTGTCAATGTCAGCTGACCCAAATGTAACCTCAAAATTGCGATAATATTATGATATACTTTAGATTTAAAAACTAAATATGAGTGGAAGACTAATAATACAATCCATTATACATAATTTACCACGAATACCTACACTAAACCGGAATATTACGTATAAAAATGTACTTAGTTGCAACAGGATACTTGTACATTTCTGTAATGTTAGCATTCGTAACTATAGTACTAAGAAAAAGCCTAAAATAGTGGAAAAAAAACATTGTAATGTAGGAACTATAGGTCATGTAGATCATGGAAAGACTACTCTTACTGCAGCAATAACTAAAGTATTATCAAATGATGGTTCCGTGAAATATGTTCCTTATGATGAAATTGATAAAGCACCAGAAGAAAAGGCTAGAGGTAAAATATTTTATTAACATAAAATAACTATAATTGCGTCGTACAGCCTGACTGTAAACGCAATTAATTATTGTGAATTTGATTCCTACTTGGGAGAATGAATTTTTCTCATTTCCTCGCTCTGATAATTCTTGATCTGTCTTGTCTTGAACCTCATGATCATTTGAATATTTAAAATAAAAGTATTTCTGAGATTGGTTTGTTTTAGCTTTCTAAGTATGTATACTGTAATGTGATGATATAATGTGTAATTGCATGGTTGGGTCTCCAAATGGAAATTGAACCCCTATCCATCGAATTTGCAATCTGTAAATATTTCTTATACTTTTCCACAGGCATAACAATTAACGCAGCGCATGTAGGCTACAGTACAAAAGTTAGACATTACGCACACACAGACTGTCCGGGACATGCAGATTACATACGTAACATGATATCTGGTGCTTCCCAAATGGATGCTGCTATTTTAGTTGTAGCAGCCAATGATGGACCTATGCCTCAAACTAGAGAACATTTGTTGTTAGCTAAACAAGTGGGAATTAAATATATATTGGTGTATATTAATAAAGTTGATATTGTAGAACCTGATGTGAGTAAAAGTGTTTGAACTTTCTTCTTTTTTAGCTTTACAATATAGTTTCTAATTTTTTTTTTTTGTCTATTTTGTAGCTTTTTATTAAAACCTCTATTATATTCATGGAAGAACTAGGAAATTGGATGTAATTTAAACACATTAATAATCATGAATACAATTTTAGAAAAATAGTTTTTTTTTTTAATATAAAAATGTTAATGTAACGGGATTTCAACTCAATCTTTTATAAACTGTTAAAGTTCTCCAACCACTGATCCTAAATGTGGAATAAAATCTAAAATGTTAAAAATAAACAATAATCATACTTTCTATTGACTTAAACTCACAATCATCATGTGTACAGTAAGTTGTTGTCGTGCTGTATCAAAATGGCTTCAAACATTTTGTATTCCTTTTGTACACCTGGTATATCTGACATTATAATTATGTTCACTGACAACCAATTTTCAAGATATTGAACTCAACATCATTCTTTGTTTCGTTATCAGAGCATGGAAATATCAATAATTCATACCCCTGAGCAGAAATCAAACCTACAACCGGTACAAAATGTACCACTACTAGGTTCATATACACTTTCATCATATAACATTAAAGAAACATTTTTTAAGTTTATCAAACATTTTGATGTATTTATTATTTTTCACTACACTCTGTTTTGTTTTATTTACAGGTTTTAGAATTAGTAGAAATAGAAATGCGTGAAATGTTATCAGATTTCGGTTTTGACGGTAACAAAACTCCTTTAATAACTGGATCCGCATTGAAAGCTTTAAACGACGACCAATCAGAAATAGGTGAGAATTATTGGTTTTACAAAGGAAACCTATTATTATAAAAAAACTACCCCTTTTTACTTAATTTTTGACATTACGTGATGAGTGTCGCACCTTTACGCAAATTTGTCTTTTTACTTAAGCGAAAAATAGAAAATAATTCATATCCGCGAGTCAGAATCGAACCCATAACCATCGCGTTCACAGGGAGAGCTAATAATTTAACAACAGATTTCTAGTTTTAGTTCTCTGGAATTTTAATATTCTTTTATTATAGGCGCATACTCAATTAGATAATTTACTAACACTGTACGCAATTATATGCCACAGCTAAAAAAAGATCTACAGTTTTCATTTTTAATGCCGATAAACTGTGTCGATAAAATGTGGGTAGTGGTGTAGTTACTGGGCGAGGGATGGTTCTAGAAATCATGATGCTTCTCTTCACGTACTGAGTGGTGAAACTCAACGCCGCGCTGTCTTGTCAACAAGGCGAGGAGACCAAAATAAATGATTCCCCTTAGAGACCATCAATCCTACAACCCCTGCGTTTATATTCAAACCGCGTATATATAAACTAGTGGAGTAAAGTTTTATAATATTCTTTTCATAATTCTATTATTACAGGTGTACCATCAATAAGAAAACTCTTAGACATAATGGACAATTACGTGCCACAGATAATAAGAGATGTAGAGTCACCATTTTTGATGCCCATAGACAATGTGTTCACCGTTCCAGGTCGTGGGACAGTGGTTGTGGGTACTATAAAGAGGGGTATAATGAAAAAAAATGATGAAGCTGAGCTGTTAGGGTTTGGACAAAATGTTAGGACTAGTCTGTCGGATATACAGATTTTTAGAAGTAGCGTTTTGGAGGTTTGTTTCACCTGCTTATTGTCATATTATAGCCTAATTATTCTATTTATTTACATAAATTGTGGTCTATATGCTAATCTTAGGTATAATCTAAAAATTACTGTAAAGTTTCATCCAGATATGTTCAATAGTTTTTGTCGTGAAAGTGGAACAAAATCATGAAATTTCACGTTTATAAAAATAATATAAATAATTAGATTCTTATGATGTTGTTACTATAATGAACATGGTTGTAGGTTCGATTCTCTCTTGAGGGAATGAATTATTTTCAATGCCTCTGAGTTCTGCTTAAATAAACTACTAACCACAACTTTACGTGTTGAGTGATAGAACTCACTTTTTACCAAAGCAATGAAATTATAATAATTAATTTACTTTAATAGATAACAACCGTTGAAGTCACACACTGCCGTTGTGCAAAAATAATGGATATTGATTTTAATACAATTTCCAGGCGATAGCAGGAGACAACGTAGGCGTATTACTCAGAGGTTTAAAACTGCGTTCGGTTGAAACGGGGATGTTAGTGTGTGCGGCCAAAAGTGTAGTTCTGAGCAATCATTATAAAGCGAAAATATATTTCCTGTCACGAAGCGAGGGCGGCAGAAAGAAACCCGTAGTGTCTAAATATTCCCAGCAAATGTTTAGTGGCACTTGGAATGTTGCGTGCAGAATTGACTTGGGTAAGATTTTGTATGTGTTTATTTTTTTAGCTTCACATTTTACCTAAGTTTTTAAGTTTATCGTCTCACTCCGCAGGGTAAGCTGAGGGAACCTAGTGTTAAACACTCCTTTTATATTACCATTTTTCGTCGAATTCTATAAGCATTGCATGTTAAGAGACAGCCTGCACTTTGCCTGGACGCCAGAGCGAAAAAATGTAAATTATATTATTTTATAATTTTTTCGAGTGGGGATTGAACCCACAACCTATTTTTACTTTTTAAGTAATTGACCTGTTTTCTTATAGCTCCAATATTTTTTATAGCTTCACACTGTATTCCGCATGTGGCAGTGGGAACAGAGGGAACCTAGTGTGTGTGTGTAGTATTGAGTGGAAGTCTAATAAGATTTAAAATACTAAATATATAACTAAATATTTCTATAATTTCCAGAACCTTCCTTACAAATGATGATGCCGGGTGATCACGGTGAAGTATACCTAACTTTATTAGAAGGTATGGTGATGACTCAAGGCCAGCCTTTCACTATACGAGAGAACAATGTGACAGTGGCGACCGGCATTGTTACTGAAACATTATTAAACGTAGACGTACCTAATGGGAAGCTGGGACGAGTTGAATTGAAATTTGATTAAAACATTTGTATATTATATATTTATTAAGGAATAAATTATGTAAAACTAATATGATTTTGTTACCTTCGCTCCCCACTTTCCGGAAAATTCTGGAGACATTCAGAACTCAATGTCGCGCCCAGTCTCGACAACAGTGCGAAGAAGTTAAAATATGAAATATTTCATTGCCTCGAAGGAAATCGAACCCACAAAACCTTGTGGCTCGATCCCCTTCCGGTCATTCAAATTAATCTTACTCTTCTCAGGGTTTAGGTGTTTATTTAATGTGTTAGGATTTGAACCTAATCTCTCTTATTAAATGATTCATGAATATCATCTTTAAATGAAAAATAATGAGTGTTGACTTATGTATTTTAATATTTAAAAACTTTAAAAATAATTGAGATAGTAAATTTTTGAAATGTTACTCATTTCAAAAGTACTAAACATACAAATAAAATAAGTATTTACATCATTCAATATTATTAAAATATCATATTGGCCGAAACCAAAAAGTAACAAAAAAATTAAAACAGTACATAAACGGGATAAATAACAACACAAAAAATAAATAAAACATCTTATTATTTTCGTAATCATATATTTTTGTCAGAGGGTAATTAATGTGCCAAAACATTAACAAAATTATTAGTAAAAAAAACATCATGTTTGCATCTAGCATTTACTACGGAGAAATCATACACTACCGTCCGATACAACATTTACAACATTTATTTCACAACATTTCATTACAAGATGGCAACACTAAAACGTGAACTATTTATTATTAACACCGATACGACTAAAGGAGTATGTTTCTACTGAAACAGTTAAGTGTGAGTAGACGTGCCATATAAATATAATATATAAATAATATGTAAATAATAGAGTATTTGATAATAATAGAGTGGCAAGTATAAAATTAACAATAATAAAAAACATAACAACTTGGCAAAGTCAAAAACAGAGTCTCATTTTGTATATAATATAATAACAGTCCATTAGTTTCAATTCATTTAATGAAATATAAATATTAATATCATGTGTCACTTGCACAGATCATTTAGATCGCATAATAATCACAAATAATTACTATTATTTATCGACACATTAGAAGGTTTAAAATTTTGTCTATGAGCCTATTATGAAGTGACTCTTTATAAATAACAATAACAAAAGTACAAAAAAATCACATCTGGCAACACTAAGCACGTCGTACCCACACGTTCATATTATATTAACAATTCGAATTTTCGAGGAGAATAAAACGAACATTTATAACCTGCTGATATCAGTCTGATTCATGCCACTATCTTAAAAACATTAATCACAAATATATTTTGTATACATGGATCTAACACGGAGAAGTCAAAAAACAACTAGTTAACGCCCGCCATTTTATCTCCAAAAGTGAAAGTACCATCAAAATTTGCCTAGCGTAGACGAGCTTACATTGAAATCTCATTCTAAATAGGCAGTTAGTGGACAAAAAAGGTTTTAATTAAGGCAATTTACGCGAAAACCATTAAATTATGCCTATAGATATAATGTTAAAAAAAAACTAAAGCCGAAAGCCAGAAAGATTGTCAAAAATTCCAAATTTAAAACCACTTTCGAACTAACCGCCAATTTTTTACAAATAGATCCATTTTTTTTTTCAACTATTCACTTGTGAGAGCAGAGCTATACTTAATATTATTCCTTGGTCCATACAGCATACTTGGCATCTTATGAAATATCTGTTCCGTAACAATTTCACTAAACTTATGTTTCACCTGACAGTATCCATATAACACGCCTCGGAGATGTAAAAAAATTTACCAAATTCAATGAAAAATTAAGTAATTTTTTAAAAAATCTAATTTTCTTTTATGACATAAAATTATTAGTTTTTTTTAAATCAGAGGCGTGTATTATAGAAAGGCTTCACACCACAACACATCCACATGCGTCTAAGCCTTTTACCATGGAATTAAGTTTTAATAAGCTCATAAAATTCGTTATTCACAGATAGACGTACATTTTGTAATTAATTTTTAAATATTTAAAAACATCTAAGTTTCACTTTAACGGACAGATCTAATATTTTTTTCGAGGACTAGCAAATATTTGATTCGTTTTAGTTTTCAAACAAGCACAGTTAAACAACAATTCATAACAAAAACAAAAAAATACTAATAAAAAGAATGTAATAATTAAAAATACATTAATAACGGGTGTTTTAAAACAGTGGCAGTGTGTCTGCTTACAAGAAAATGCTGGGATATTTAAAAGCGATTCGTGTATTCAAACAAGTAAGTAAATATAAATATTGGACTAATGAATACATATAAAATATCATAAAATTTTGGGTGTCAAATACAACAGAATACATATTGTTTGGGTGTCAAATACAACAGAATACATATAAAAGTGAGAACTATTTATAACAATCCGACACCGAAAACATAACAATATTGTCAGAGCCGTTCGAAGTTCCGGGCGTCAGTCACGATTGTAGCAAAAATTACAAAAATATATCATCTTTGTTACAAGAAAGTCATCATCAAGACGCGTTAAATGAGGTTATTATTTTTTTTAATATAAAGTATAAGCAAAAAATTCGTACAATTCCAAATAGTCTTCTCAACGTGAGTACCGACACTGAACCACTTAAACTTACAAAAGTTAAGTTGGGAATTTAGCACCGCGATAGTAGAACGTATTACATATATTAAATATGCACAGAATAAAACATTAACGGCGCATCATAAATAGCAACAGAGAAAACAAAAATAATAATCGCTGCTAAAAAAAATATGAATTAATACTTGTGCACCTTAGTCAGAGTAAAATGCAAATATTTAATTAGTTCTTTGCATATTACAATCAGATTTCAGATACAATCCGTCGCTCCGTACTTCTGCAGCAGCTACAGTGTAATAAAAAAAAAACTTAATTCATCACTTACAACTATAAAAATATTTAGAAATTCTCACTTACATTTAAGAGGAACTGGCAAAATAAATCCTGTATTATCCATAACCGACAAATCAATTACAAAATAGCCAGACATTGGTCCTCGCGTATCAAAAATTCATTGTGCCATTCCTATAAAACTGGATAGAAACCGGCGAGTAGCAAAAATATTCTATGAACAACCGCTGAAAATATATGAATCCACTAAATACCCAATACAAAAAACCTACTGTTACGATAAAAACCTTTGTAAAAGCAACGTTAAACTTAACAAACTAAATATAGTAAGATAAAAACATTGGTGGCAGACCTACGTGCGAAGAGCGACTGCCTCAAAACTTATCACTAGACATCGGATTATATTTTGGCAAAAAACAATACGTATGTCGTTTAGAACTAGAAGAAGAGAATGACGATACCAAAGCCCGAATTCCAAATTTCACTCTCAAAAGTGTATTTGGTAATTTCATTTCATTATAACCCGATGCCAACTTATCACAATAATCCTTTCAAGCAGGACTAACCACCGTTATTGTCCACACTCACACCTTTACAAAACACTATTATAACATTTGCAACTTATATAGTAACACGTAGCCCCCGACCTTGACGTCTTAGTATCAAAAAACAGTGATTAAAACATATATTTATTAGAATAGAGTATTTGTGCACGCGATGCTAATATAGACATCGTATGGAGAATTAAGTCTTTACTTTTATATTATGACGTGCAAACATCGATAGTGTACGCGATAATTGGAAAACATCGATTCCTACATCGAATAGTTACAGTGAGTGAGATTACCAATATGTTATAATTAAATATACTTGGACTGGGATCCCTTGAATAGGAATATACAACTACAAATAGAAAGGCCAACTCTCCACACGACTCGAAGTAACATTTTCATAAGACACGACGATATAACTAGCCACCACCTCACAAACGTATGTAGTATAAAGGACATAAAATATCATGTTATAAATTTAAAAGTTAAATAGTATTTAGAGGACTGTTTACGGTTATAAGATTGGTACAGTAAGCTTCAGGGCCGCGGTCCGTAGCCGCCGGCCGCCTAACCTAACGTAACTACACAACTAGCATCATTTAAAATAGAATATAAAACCAACTACAATACATCAACCTTGCAGGAATATCTATCTAAACAGTGAGTTGTGAATATTTTTCACTACATATTTTTATTTGTTCATGTTTATTTTATTTATTTATTTTTTTATTATAAATATCCATTTCGTAAATTATTATCAAATTCGATAAAGCTCTAAGATTGATCCACATTCACATAAATAAATTCTCCGATGTTTTAAAGGAAATGAAGCAATCTGTAAGAAAATCCCTAATATTAATAATAGATACGTTACGTGTAGATGTTGAGTGATTACTTATGACAACAACATTATAAATGTGAGGAAACATCGATATATCGATTCTCTCTATGCAAACGACTATTTTAAGTGTTAATTTTTTTTTTATAATTATAATGAAATTCGTGGCATTGAGATTATAAATATTTTAGACATGTGATAAGTTATAAGTTATACAATCCATAATCACCGGTAATCGCTCAAATCCACTTAACGTGTACAAGTCCATTTTACAATTATCTAATCATTCTAAACATAAGATAAATATTCCAGTCTTGCTAAAGGTACGTCTCCTAAGCGATTTCTAACAATGTCTAGCTTCGAACATTGCAAGTGTTCGGTGCTTTGTACATTAACAGGATATAGCAAAAAAATAAAAATAAGTATATTTTCCTAGCGCGTCAACAGTAAGGTATCAAAGGGCCCTATAAAACTCTGCAAGAACATTTATCAACATTTATATCTCATATATATTATAAAATAGTTATTAAGAAATACAAAATATTCACTACCGAATTACTCGCAATTCCACTATCTACGAAATCTAGCGTTTATATATCTTAGGTTTTAGTCGTAAGTACACAACGATAAAATGAAAGATCTATATTTAACGTTATATATATATGTATATTAAAAAATAATAAGTAATTATAATGGCATTAAACGTAAAGCGAAGTCGTCAATGAGCAAAGTTCGCCATCTGTGGCTTATAAAAGTTTTTAAAACGTTATAATTTTAAATACCATTAAAATTCTCTAAAATATAATAAACTTAAAAATTTATGTGTCTACATGAAAAATATTTTTAGCTACATGAAAAATTTTACTATTAATAACCAACGAAACATTTGGCTCAATTACCCTAAACACCGTATTAAAAGCAGACAAACTATTGATATAGGACGAACTTGTTTTTCTTGTATATTAGGAAATATTTAGAGTTCCTTATTAATAATTAATAATATATAATAACGTAAGCGTTCTATATGTTAAGTACTGAAACGATTTTGGTTTGGTTTATACTGCACGATTAAGGACTAAGGACATTTTTTTTATAATTAGGATATCACACAATACTTACAAAGATATGCTGTTATAAGCGTTGGTCACGTAGAAATTGAGATTTATTTTATGTATGTACATAAAATTTAGCATTAATTACTTTATAAATGAACTTAACTGTAAGGACTTATCTCGTAAGAGAATTTAATAAGCAAAGATGCCTTTTAAAATCGACAAAAACGTTGAATTGTTTTTTTTTCTTTTTGATATGACGCAGACATTTTAATTTTAAAATTTATTTTTAAAAAATTAAATGAACGTGGCACTTTTTTTGCCTAGAATTTTTCAGAAAAAACTATAAATTAAATTCAATATTTTCGTCGAAATTATTTTATTTTGAAACAAAATGAGCCAAAAGCTTATTCTATGCTTTTTTGGACGGAAGGAACGTTTTGAGCTGAAAGAAATCGGGCAACCATTCAGAATCGCGCATTTCATTACAGGCGCAATCGAGTAAGATTTTTATATAAAATATGAAAACATGTGGATTAACATTTAAAATGAAAAGTAATTGAACTTAATGTCAAATAGAGTATTTTGTGAAAAGGGACGCTCCATTTAACGAAAATTTAGAGTTTTAGAATTGGTTGTATGATTTCCATAGATAGACAAATATTTGCAATCATAGCCTCCGTTACATATACAGAATACTAAAAATTAAAATCGATTAAGTGATTAAATAATCGATTTCAATAAAACTTTCTAATTCTAATCGTCTTCAATAAAAAGTAACAAAACTAAAAATATGTTAAATAAGTTCATCTGTCAAATTATATAAAAATTAAAATAACAATAATCTAAATATCTCGATCGTATTGTAAGCAATATAGATTGTAAACGCATTCTGCTGCATTTTCTATGAATCTACCAAAGGTATTTTTTTAATGAAATATGACCACCAACTTAAGAAAAATCTTTAAATTCAAAAAATTAAGTTATACTCAATTAGCGATAATTAAAAATACATTATAAAATATCTATATATGTTTGTAAATGTATTGAATAAATCAGCTTCACGCTATATCCCGCAAACAGCAGGATTGGCAGAGGGAACCTAGAGTCAAGACACTCCGTTCCCCGCTTTCCGCCAAAGTCTTGAGGCAATGCCTGTGGAGTGACGAAACTCAAAGCCATGCTTTGCCTCGACACCAAAGCGAAGAAGTGAAAATATAAATTGAAATAAATATTTCCTTGAGTTGATCTCGAACCCACAAATAATCGATTTTGCAGCACACTTTGTGCCACGACGGGCCTCATACTTGTATATATATTGCTTACAATATAATCAAAGTTAAATATAAATTTTTACTAATTGACAACAATTTCAATCAAAAGTTGAATTTTAAGGAAGTTGAGGTAAATAGTTTTTCTAATATGGCAACAAAAGAAAGAAAAAGCTTGAAAAAAGTAAAACTAACTATAGTACAATTACATTTCTAAATTAAATTGTGCTTAATTTCATTTAATAGATTATTTAAAATCTTTTAAAATTGTACTAACACGGGATTGGTTTTTGGCAGGGATGTTACTTCCGTAACCGTAAAACAGACTTCGGGCATTTCGGATATCCGAACTAAAACACTATCAGTAATAACCGTAACTGATTCCACTATAAAAGTTTAGCATAGTTACAGATATGTGCATGATTAATTCACATACATGTCACATTTAAATGAGACACGTTGTGACATGTCTGTGAATTTACTCACAGTAGCACTTAGTAGCGATAAGTATGAAAGAAAAAATATTAATAGAAAAAACACATTACAAACTGTAATTAACAGAATAAAAAACTCAATATCCTAATATCCGTAACCGAAATTATCCGAAACTGTGGATAATCCGAAATAATTTTATTTCCGTAAACGAAACAGATACATTCGTATCCGTAACATCCCTACCGTCCGAGTATCGATTAGTAATCGATATATCGATATTATAGAAATTCCTAACACTAGTAATGAATCACATCGAGAACTTTCTATTCGTTGAAACAGCTAACTAACATTTAGATATAATTTATATTGTAACGACCTACTTAGGCCATATTCAAGTTAAAAACTATATATAAATCCAACCCAATTTTAAATTCGTTCCGAAATAAATAAATAAAAAAATCGGCTATTATAAAGAGCTAACTTTGTCAATTAAATATATTTTGTTTGTACGTTAGAGGTCATAAAAAATGCATGCAAAATATATAGTCGTTCTATAGACATGAAAACTAAAAATAAACAAAATCTCAAAAAATTGTCTCTTGAGATTAAAATTAAAATATTTATAATTAACTACAATTTAAAAATAACTTTGCGAAAGCAAAACACCAACATTAAGTCATTTATCGTCATTTTGTCTATGGAGTGATGAAACAGGTAATTAAAAAAACTGAATTATTGTCATAAGCCATAGATAAAAATAACGCTACAAACATTTACACTTAACCTAATATGAACTTATTGTGGAAGAAAAGTTTATTTTGGTTTTATTCTGCCATGTGGCATTTGCGCAAAGACCCGACAAAAAAAGCGTAATTTTTAAGCAGTACTAGATATTAATGCCTATAAATTCCTTTTATGGACAGGTGCTGGTCTGTCATTGCAATATATTAATATTAAAATATTTTATGAATACACAATATTTATAATTATCAGTTATGCTCCCAACGAATATTTGAATAGTTCTAATAACAATTAGCCGGTGGTAACTTACGAGTTGTAGGACTGACACTATTGACATTTCTATGTAACTTAATGATTCGAAATTGCGTGTAATTTGGCCTAATTGAATAAAAAATATTTTGATTTGACTATACAAAATGTCAGTCAGTCAATTTAAAAAAGTATAATAGAATAATCTTATCTTTATCATAACACTAATAAATTAAAAACATATACATATATAAATATATTGCAACACATACACCAGCACTAACTAATCTACCGAGGAACTGACACTCAAATTGTTTAACAACTTAAAAAAAGTACACCGATTAAAAAAATCCGCCATCTTTAAATTTCCCTATACCCACTTTACCAAATTCATTGAGATTACCACATTTAAAATGGTAATTTTAAATACTACATTTCACTTACTATATTATAAAAAAATATATATATTTCCATGTTATAACAATAAAAAATTGCGAGTTTAAAATTTACATTTTTAAAAAAACCTTTACTATAGTTTTGATTGGTGTGAACGATATCATAAATGAAAAAATAAGAAATAACGACTCGGGAAATGAACCTGTACCTGCTTAATTAAATTTAAAATATATTTAATAAGATTTGTGCTAGTTACCAATCTTGAGAATTGAACCTATAGTACATTTAAGATAGTTTTTAATTATCTTTAAAAAAATATTAAAATAAGACTTACATTCTCAACTGGTAAATGACACTCAGAAACTATTTAGTATAATTTAAATAAATTAAGTATTATTGTTCACACCAAGTGACGTAAATATATATAAATACAGACAGATATAAATTCATATTACACATATTAAAAGAACCAACTAAGCACGATTATTACGGTAATAATGCATATATATTAAATATTCGAGTGTAAATGCATATTTAATGCTAATTACTGTTTAATTCTAATTAGTTTTTATAGAACGGGTTATTTTTGATATGATATATTAGGATTGCCACGCCCCTTTAGATATTTTTAAATGGACTGAGTTATGCACTAAAGTTAATTTAAATAATTAAAATTATTTATTAAAATTTTTATTCTTTTATCATGAGTAATTTATCAAGAATAAAGAAAATCGTCTATAGTTCATTGTATTAGAGATTATAAAATGGAAATTTTAATTAATTTTCTTGCATAACCACATCCAATTATTAATAATATGTAATAATATATTAAAGTTGATTTATTATTACGCGTTAATTTCAGTCAAAACTTATTAAAAGGCTGAGCCTTATTCGCTTTAGAAGCTGCATAGGTAAATGCGTTTTAGATAAAAAAATCGTCAATCAAAAATGGCAGATTTTGTACAAAAAAGCAATTATATTGTCGAGAAGTGAGTGTAAATAGGCAACTAAGAATTGTAAACAATTTTTTTTAGTAACGCATAATTATAATCACAGTCTTAGTGTTTTTTTTTTTTAGATAAATCTGCCATTTTTTTTTTTTCCCTTTTAAATTTTCATATTCTATCATTTTAGAGCGAAAACCTATTTAAGTAAATGAATCCCTGTAATTAAGCATAGCATAACATTATAGATATAATTATTATTCTAATAATAATAATCACAATTTTTTTATATATTTTAATATTTATACTAAATAATTTAACCCAATAATATAATTATTATAAATAAATACAATTTTATGAATTAATCAAAAACAAAAGTCACTATGTTTTGTCATTAGTTGTACTGTATTCAGCCAATTAAGTAAAAAAATATGGAAAAGCATATATGCAAAATGAATTATATCAAAAGAAAAAATAGGGAATCCTATAAATGAACACTTTGAAATACCATCCATATTATATATAGTAGTAGTAGTGTAGTTTTATAATATTAATTCTGGCAATAATAAACAGCTTATGAGAATATAATAAGCAAATTGCCATATCCATATTGCGTGGAAGCATTAAACAATATATATTCATAAATTATTTTAATAATTATAATATACAAGTGACTTGTGTTTTTAATATAATATGCAATATTATGTAGCAGAGTTTTCCCTCCAAAATGATTACTAAGACTGTCCCACCACTAATTTTCCGTCAATAATTTTAATTATATTGCCATTCTTCTCGTGTTCTTCTCATGTTAGAAAGAGATAGCATTACAACAACAATCAATTAAGCAAATATAATAGTGATATCTCTTTCTTTTATACTAACGAGAACGAGATATCAATATAACTACTTTAAATTGCCATATTACATTAATCTTTTTTCTTTTCATTTGTTTTAATAAGAAAAAGATAGCAATACAACGACAATCAATAAATCTAATATATTAGTGTTATTTCATATTTTTTGACTAAAAGGAACGAGACGGCAATTAAATCACATTACATTAAATTATCATAGAAATGAGTGTTCTCTCTATTCTTATGTATCAATTATAAAAGTAGCATTAGTATGTCAAATATATAATTGCTATCTCTTTCGTTAATACTAACGAAAACAGGATATCAATATAATCGCTAATAATTGTCATATAAACGTATTCTTGAAAATCTGAATTATGATATTTCCTTATAAGTAATAAAGTTCGAATAAGAAAGAGACAAAACATAAATGCATTGTGTTGACAAATATAATGTTGCTATCTCTTTTTATTTATTTTATACTGATAAAAATAGCATTGTTGAAAATATAACTTATAAATTAATGGTGGCACAGAGTTCATAATCGATTGATTGAAATTAATTTATAGGTCCCGTTGCTAAATAGTGATATGGATGTCTGTGTACAAAGCGACCGTCGTACCTTTGATTCTTTATATAGAAATCGTGACGATTGTTGAGTTTTCTATAGTTTTGGGGGCGACGTTGGTTTTTGTCCGTCTGTTTATTTTTATCGGTGTCTTGTTTCGTGTCGGTCTTTTGTTGGATGTCGGTGGTTGGCTTGACCTGAAAAAAATGGTAAAAATAAAAGATATAAATATAATATAAGTATAATGAGATAAATTTTAGCCAATGTGATTTTTCTTCTTTGATACTAACAAAACATAAAAGTAAACAATTTTCTGTATGTTTGACAGGGTAAAGTAAAATTAAAAAAAAAAAACAAATTATACCTCTTTTTCATTTGAAATTTTAGACGCCGCATTAGAGCTTTCTTGCGACGATTTTTTGGGAGAAGTCGATTGTTGTGACAATGGAGGCGATATATCGTTCTGGAAAATTATGTTTAAAAATGTCTTAAATTTATTAGTTTGTAAGTAAATATTTTAAATTCAAATAATAAGTTCTGTTTGTGTAACTTGTACATATTTGAAATGTAAAAAAATCTATTTTGAGGTTTGAAACGGAAATTTGGTGTGTAAGAGGATGAATTTTAAGTGTCCTGTTATTACATTACAGCAGTGGTATTCTACTCTATAAAGTAAGAAAAAAGAAAAAGATGAAACAATGTAGTCTTGAAACGCGACTCACTGACCACCCAACAAATAAAAATTGGCACTATTATTATTCACAGGTAGTCAGCAGGAGACAGGGCCCGCTTGTTACCGTTTATTATTTATCTAATTCGTAACTAGGGTGGTCTTTATATAGAGTTAAGTAGAATTAATTACTTAGTCTTAAACTAGATGCCTAGTATTGAACTTGTTTCAAGAACCAATTAAAAAAAACTGCTAGGGGTCCGTCAGTGTTTGAGTATATATAATAATAATAATAAAAATAGATTTATTCATTCAAATACAAATAATTTTATTCAAAATAAGAAGTCACATGCTTTATTCTTTGAACGTCAAATACTTTACCACCAGTCGACTAAAGTTAAAGCCTCAGATCTGAGTAGAACCGGCGGAAAAGTCTAGGTAAGACTTTTTTGAAATAAATTATATACAATTAATTGTTTAATGAATTTTAAAACATAATTTTAATTCGTTGATTGCTCTATCGAAATGTACATAGTACAGTAATACATACTTGGGAGTGGTGCGGCGCGAGCGCCACAGTCAACGTGAGGTCACACCACATGGCGCAGCGCGCGCGGCGGGCGCTGCTGCACAGCTGCTTGACAGCCGCCGCCAGTTGCAGGATCGCTGCCAAATATTATTACAGTGGAAACACGAATAACCGTACTAATTTTTGTCGTTAGTCATTCGAATATTTCGGATTCGGATCAAATCTGGATAATCGATGAATTAAAAGAAAAGCTGGTTTTATGCATATGTAGCGCAAAATTGTCTAATAAAAACAACAAGCACATATCAACGAAAATTAACGTTTATTAAGATATTATAAACATTTTCCAACATACCATTTATGTACGTAAATATATATGTGTAATATTTACGTAGATATAAATTTTCTTAGGTTTCATTGTAGTAGGCTGTGTAAAATAATTATCGCGGTTGACAGTCCGGATAATCGCGAATCCGAGTTTCAATTTGAAATCTTAAATTGAGCTCTTAAGCCGGATTTTATTAGCTTCACGCATATATATGTATCCCACATATAGCAGGGTAGGCAGATGCAACCCGGGTGTCTAGTGCAAGATATTCCATTCCCACTAAGACACTTCCGCCCAATTCTTAAAGCATTGCGTATCGAGTTGTGGAACTTAACATCGCGCTCTGCTTTGTTACCAGAAAGAGTTAATGAAAATGTTAACTACTTCAATCCCATGACTGGGATTCTAACAAATATCGCAATTAGAGTTACACGCTTGTACCCGTATGCCACGACGACCTCAATAGTATATTTTTATATTTTACAAAATAAAACAAATAGCCTTATATCTACTAACGATCGCTCCTGGTGTATCTGCCATTGACTACCGACGTGTGGGGCGCCAATTCTCTGCGCCGCGCCGCTTGCACGCCCGCTACAGCGTTCCGCCACGCCAGCATCGCACTCTCCACCTCGCTGTGCGGTGCTCTGTAAATAATATAAAATTGGATTTATTTGATTTGATTGATATATTTATTTTGAAAATGAAATCTTATTTTTCGGCTTCACGCGGTATCGCGCGTATACCCTCCCTCTGTCTACCCTGTGGTAGACAGAGGGAGCCTAGTGTTAAGATATTCCGTTCTCATTAAGACACTTTTGACACTCACTTGCCACCGAATACTTGAGGCATTATGTATTGTGTGGTAGAATTTCACGCCGCGTGTTGCCTTGTTACTAGAGCGAGGAAATTAAAAAAGTAAATATTTTCTACCCCCGAGTGGATATCGAACCTACAAATGTCGAGTGTACAGTCGCAATCATGAGTTCTGCCACGGATATGTATAACAATATTTATGTAGACAATTTTTTTTCTTTCAAAAGACTAAAGTTCCCTTCATTTTCTGAACATAACTAGTAATCGTTCTGATAGTTAAATTTGATCCTCACTGAGAAAATAAATTATATTAATTTCCTCGTAACCAAAATACTATGTTAAGTTACGCAACACAAAAAATACATTACATACATTTCAGCCAAATTCTTTACATCTTCTTTCCATGTCGCAGGGTCGAAGGTAGCAGGATCGATTTCTTTCTCGACGTTGTCCTGACCTCTTTTTAATACTGTTATTTTGTTTTCTTCAGTTTTATTCGGTCTTTTGTTTTGTGCTACACAAACACTTGCTCTTAGCGTCTCCATTTTACCCATTAAGGTTAATACCTGTAAATAATATTTAGTTTATTGAATAATATATTTGTCGGGAGTTTGATTCTCACTAGAGGGAATGAGTTACTTTCATTGCTCCAGTTCTGGTAACTCTGGCCGCTCTGAAGTTAGGCTTTCGGAAATTTACTCATTATTTACTATGGAAGAAAAAAAATCAAAAATTAAGTGAATTTAGCTATTGATAGCCAACCATCAGCAGCTAAGTTTAATACGGCCACGACTTGCCAACTGTACTTTAAAAATAATTTACAAAAGATGAATAAAATCATGAAATGATAATAAACGATCCTATGTGTTGACACTGTTGACTAACTTTGATTAATTTTTTTAGGTATTGGTTTGGTATATTTTATATGTTGCTCCGTTGCTAAAGCTAAAGAAGCGTAGATACTTCCACCCTGTGTTGTCTCACCTTAGTGTGCTCCCTCAGCATGTCCACGGTGAGGCGGTCGACGCGCGTGGGGCAGGGCGGTAAACGCGGCACCGGTATGGAGTTAGAGGAGGACACAGCGCGGCCCGGATACGCCAGTGCCAGGCGCGCCTCCGTCCTCTTGCGCTCCCTCTCCAGCTGGCGCCACTGCTCATAGCACGCATCGAGGCGCGCGTGCAGTATGCTGGACGACGACATGTTACTTGTGCGCGGCTCTGATACCCAGTCTTCACCGCTGTGGACAACATTTTACATTAGTTATGTAACTATAAGTTAATGTATGGTAATGATATATAACTATGAGGTAATGTATTACTTTTAAAGATATCACGCTATATTTCACATAGAGCAAAATAGATCGGAGTCTCTTTACACTACGTTTCCTCTGCCTAGCCTTCTATATACGGGATACAGCACGAAACCAAAAGAATAACACCAAATCTTCACAAAAAACACAAAATTCTTACCCCATATTCCTCATGGCGTAGAACGGCGCTAACGCCGGCATATCTAACATCGGGGACGGTAAAACCGTCTGTACGTGTTGATTGGGACCTAGAATTGTTCCTAGACCTGCATACAAACAAATATTAGTAACAAAAATAAAATAAAAGTGAATAGAGGCCAGCTGTGGTGCAGGGTTTGACTGCAAACGCGACTGTTTGTAGATTCAATCTCCACTCGAGGAAATGAAATATTTATTTAAATTTATATTTCTATTTTCTTCGCTCTAGTGTCGAGGCAAAGTGGCCGCACTGTGGCGCGTTCCGCCACTCAATGCTACCAGAATCGGCGGCAAGTGGAGAAGAGTCTTAATGGGAACGAAGTGTTTTAACACTAGGTTCCCAGGTTCCCTCTGCCTGCCCTATACGGTATAAACGGGATACAGTGTCATGCTAAAAAATACAATTATATTAATAAAACCTAATAAAAAAACAGCATAAGACAACAACAAAAAACCATACCTACCAAAATTAATCGCAGGATTCTCATGTAAAAACGATACATCCACATTTAGCTGATTCGGTGGCGGCCTACTTCTTATAAGCATGCTCATTTGACGAGTAAGCTCCTGTTGCCTTAATAACGCTTGAGGATTATCTCGTGCCAAGTTCTCAAAATTCCTATCCATGCCCACGTTAGGAAAACCATCTCTACCCTGAACTAGCTGCCCAATATCACGCGTAGGAAAATCCTGGTAGAACCCATTAGTCTTAAACCCCATTGAAGTATTGTTCGAAAAATCGTAATTCTGACCCAAATTACGATCTACTTGTGACATGGCGTCGTTTAGATAAAATTCACCGTTAAATTTGTTCGGTGGTTGGAAATTTCTACCGTTGAAGAACATTTTGTTTCTTTCCTCTTGTAATTTTAGGTCATCTTGGTTGAGCATTAAGCCTAGGTCTAAGGGCATTTTAAAGTCGGCCTGGACCAAGTCTTCTCTAGGACGATCGTTAATACTTAGGTGGTTTAAATAAGCAAGTAAATCTGCATCTTGATTCTGTTCTTTACGGAAGCCATTCTCAAATTTGTTTGGAAACCTCTGATTAAATGGCGTGTCTAAGTTAGAATTGTAATTTGTGTCTATATTTAGACTGTTAGGCCTTGGATAGGGGCTGGGAAAAGCAACAGCATCCGGTAGCGAATTTCTTTGGTTTGGCTCATAATAATTGTAGAACTTATCGTCAAACTTTGGACTTTGAAATTGGGCACCACCTATTTCCTGTGCCGCTAAACGCAGTAAGTTAAGCTGTTCTGGAGTTACTGTATCATCACTTATGGGATCTATTGTTAAGAGGGAGTTAACGTCGGTATCAGGAAAATTGACATAGCCGTTCACGCTAAAGCCACTTGGAGTTTGGAAGTTATAACCGTTTTCGTTAGTAAAGTTAAATAAATTATTATTGTAGGGAAAGGAAGTAGGCATGAATGAACTCGAGTCACTGGCTTTGGGATATTGGCTTGTGCTCGGCAAACTGTTCACAGTTTTATCCGGTGGTGGTTCGTAACTGGAAAGAAAATTACATTGTATTTAGCATATTGAACTTAAGATATAATATAATTATACGGCATGAAGCATAATTTTACAAGACTTAATTAATAATGGCATATCTCTAAATAATTTTTTAAAAATATTCCATTTGGTTTAATTTACATATAATATGCGGTACAGACAATTAATGATAACAAAGCGTCAAAATTCCCATTTATAGTAAAATGGCCGCCCAAAAAACATACCAGCGAAGGTGTACAAAATAACTTTTATTATTTATAACCGGAAACGAATACTAAATAACTCATATAAGAAATGACGTATTGTGTATTGAAATACACAGAATCATACAAACACAACATATGCCATATGCATAGAAATAAAAAAAATATATTTTACATACAAAAGTGTCCTTATCATATTTTCATGCAGGTCATAAATGCAATGTGAGCGTTTGTCGCTTTACCGACAGCGATTTGAATGCTTTCAAGTTATTGATTTGTAATGTTGTCGGAACCGTACTACTATATTTAGCTCTAGCTCAAGGACTGTATGTATGTATGTATGAGGTAAAAAAACAATACGTTTTGTAATTTTCATATTATAAATTATATACTTATTGCCATTATTCTCTTTCCTCGCAATTTTAAGAAAAATTATAATTATAAATCTAATATCATTCCTATATTGAAGGCTTCACACAACATTTAAGTGACAATATATATATATATATATATATGTGGTAACATCACGAGGTATATATAAACTTAACAGGAACGTAACTCACTACCTATTGTCCTTTGACGCTATTCTGTCATACAATGCCAACCTAAATCCTATTTTCCTATAGAAAATTGAATGTCAGAGTTAATTCAATAAAGGAGGAGCAAAATGGCGAGATTTTTGTTATATGAAAATAAACTGCAGCTCGAAATAGGATAGAATAATCAACGCTCGGACAGACGACGGCTTCCTCTCTATTGATTTTTAAGCATCACAAATAAAATATCGTTTTGTATATTGCCGTAGACCAATGCCATATGGTATTGGTCAAAATTAAAATTTACAGATTGATTTATGCAAACTTTTATTTACGTAATTGTTCAAAGATACGGCTTCACGATTTATGATCGCATGTTATTCCACATGAGGCAATCTTTTTCCCCTCATGTGGAATAACATGCTTACAAACGTGACCGGTTGTGGGTCCAATTTCCACTCAGGGGAATGAAATATTTTCAAATATCTGCTCCGATAAGGCAAAGCGCAGCGTTGATTTCCGATACAAAACACGCAATCTCGATTCAGACGGACAACAGAGAACTCGGTGTTCTTAACCGGTCGGTCTTCACACGAGACTCTCTCTCTCTCTCTCTCTCTCTACTCTGTTTTGTGCGGAATAAAGCACAGTTTTTATATAGGAATTGAAAATACTAAATATGGTATGCCCCCAAATGTGATACGAACCCACAATAGCGGCATTTAAAGTAGCACGCAGGTAAATGTAAAAAAAACATTACTCATTTATGACTAATTATTTATTTATTAATTGAAATGAAATCAGCTTCACGCTGCACAGAGTAGGGTAGGCAGAAGAAACTCTAACTCAAGGTTAACTCTACCTGGTTGCCTCTTGTGGTACCCTCTGGTAAAGACACTCTGTTCCCCACTTTCTTCCGAATTTTCGAGGCATTATTTTAGAGGCATTCGTGTCGAGTGGCAGAACTCAACGTCGCCAATTGTCTCAACACCAGAGCGAAGAAATAGAAATATAAACGTAAATAAATATTTCACTTCCTCGAGTGGGGAATCGAACCCACAACCGTCGCGTTACAGTCACACAGTGTGACTATTAAAAAAATATAATTTTATTACGTTAATTTGTAGATTTTTTTTATTCAATTATTTAATCACAACGTAAAAAGATTGTATATATATATATATATATGTATGTATGTATATATATATTTAAGTTTATAAAGGTTTATACAGGTAAATAGATATCTACAATGCATAACCAGATAACCAACTCAAACAGAAAAGGTTTAATTGAAACTTCAGTTATTTCATTCATGAGGTCAGTCGTGAAGCTAAAAAAAAAATGTTTTCTACTGAACAGAATCTAGTTATATATACCACAAGGAAACTTGGTTAATTAATGAAATGTGAGCGTCTATCAGAATGATGATGAAAATGAGTTAAAAAAAATATTATTTGAAAAAGTCACGTCCTCAAACGTCTTTTACGTCTTTTACGTCTTTTATGAGAGAATCTTTATGAGACTTGATTGAAGCGATGATGGCAAGTTATAAAGAAACTTGGCAACATATTTACGTTGAAACCATAGGCAACTTCCCAGTCTTTTAAGACTAAAAACGCGCTCGAAATTATTGTAAAGTAATAGAGTCCAGCATAGAGAAAATTAATTTAATACAAACTATTGACAAATCACTCCTGATTCTCTGCCAACAGTATAAAACACGAAAAATATATTTAATGTAAAAAATCTTACCCGCTTGCTTCTCCAGGTCCAGTCTCATCGAGGATCTTCGTGATGAGATCCCGGACCATCGCGTTCTCCTCCATAATACGTTCCGACTGAAACAACAAAGATTTCATTAGACACTACCTATGGAAATGGGTTAGGCTGATACTGGGGATGATCGGGATACTAGTAGTAACCGAAAACGCTAAGGTGCACATATTTAGCGCGGTTATAAGGGGAGTGTTTTGGAAAGGGGCACTTTTAGTGGTTAACGCGCAAACCTGTCTTCTTGAGGTTGAATTGAAGCAAGTTCTTTTCACCTCATGTAGAAGCATTCTCGGGAGATGTCTCAACTGAAGACACAAGTTTATTTGGGCACTGGTCGAAGTTTTCCCGAGAAAAACTTCTAAGTAAATGGCAATATAAATGAGAATATTTAAAAAAATATTCCTTTGTTTCATAAGGTATAAATTATATGTGAAAGTAAATGAAATAAAATAAGAAATTATATAAATATTAATTATAAATTTCAAGCAATAACTTTAAACAAATAAAAATGTTTTCCCATATCAAATATTTTGATGTGAATCAAGTGAACAAACGGAAGTGGAAAATTATAATATTTAAATATAAGTAAGAAGGTGTACACTGGTGACCATAAAACTCACAATCTTCATTATTGCTTTTTAAAGAATAATCAATATTAATAATTTTACACTTCAAATATTATAGAAAAAATGGAAAGTAAAGAATGTTACAAAGTTTAAATAACATAAGAAACATAATAGCAACACTAACAAAATTATATTTGAATATTGTGTATTTATGCAAATATGTTTCCTGCCATTATTCAAATCAGATCAAAATGTTAAGTTTGTTCAATAATGCATTCATTATTCAATGAACAATCATTTTACGTAATTATCTGTAAGTGGGATGGTTGTGGGTTCGATCCCCGCTCAAGGGAAAGATGAAAATATGTTTTTATATAAATATATAAATATAATAAAATGTGTGAAGCTGCTTTATTATGATCATATAGCTATTAATTTACCAAAAAATACAGGGAAATCAGCATAAATTTTTCTTTAGTTAAAACTTGTAAAGTTAAAACATACACATTCTTTTAAATGTGAGCCCACAAGCAAATATATTTAGTCAGTCACATTAATACTATCAAATATTGCATCAGCATTTGTTTATAACAGGTAAGCTAAGTAGTGTTTCAACAGTATTAACATATATAATATGTATAACAAAATTTGCCTCTTCACAGCAATTCAATTTTAGTCTTCAAAATGACAAAAATAAAATATATATAGATATAAGTAGACTAACTAGCTAGCCATGACCATGGACTACTGCAAAGTTTTTGATACATAGGGTTTCCAAAAGTGTATAATCTTTAAATATACCCAATTAATCCCGTTAAAATAGTTTCATTAAAAAGGTATAATAATCGTGAAAATTAAGAAACTTATTACTACTTAATTTCTTAAAATATATTTTAACTCAACACTACAGACACAAGATTTGTACCTTTTTTGAACATATCCAAAATTATCAACTTTAGTTGTATTTTGTTTTTATACTTAAACTAGGTTTATGACCAGACATAATTATCTCTAGGTATTTAATTACTAAGAGTCCATGGATTTTGATTGGCTCAAAATCCATGCATAAAGCAAGATAGGCAGAGACAACCTGGGAACCTTCAGAATCCAAACTCTTTAGATATTGCAATTGTGTTAAGTAGCACAATTCAATGTTGCACTTTTCCTAAAGCAGAAATTCGAAAAGGAACCCACAACCATCACATTTACAGTCAAATGCTGGTGCCCCTGCACCACAATGGCCTAGTATTAAGTTTAAATTATTTTCATTTTCTTGTTCTAAAAGACAAGACGATAGTAATATAATGGTAAAAAATCTAATCGTAAACACAATGGTAGTCTGGAATGTGGACTATGTTATAAGCTGAAATAGAGTCATGATATCAGGACATCAGGGCGCCTCTGTCTACCCTTTTTTCTACATATAGCAGGGTTGCTATATGCAGAAAAAACTGTGAAACTGCGTTTAATTTGACAAAGTACTTCATTGGATTCCACTACTTCACAACAATCCTTGAAATTAGGCGAAAAGTGGAGAATAGAGTAACTTAATACTAGTTTCTCTGTAACTATATTACAATAAGCAGGAGATGAGTGAAACTAAATTATGGTTTAAAATGATGCAATATATGTGTAGTTAAGTCTATTGTTGTTGTTGACTTCGCCATGAAGGACGTCGTAGTTAATAAATTTTGTAGAGAAAGTCTACAGCGCACACTACGCATATAAATCTAATGCTCAAAAGCCATATTGCTAACAATCACCTAGTTATTTTAATATTGCATTTTAGATCATAATCACAGCGCCCACGATTAACTGTACCTTTTATTACGTCCTCCGACGTGCAAGCATACTACATAATTCTAAAAATATTGTCTGCAGAATTCGTATGTCACCGTTCACCTCGAATAATATATACGTGTTTAACTAAATAGACACAGTAAAAAAGATTTTAATTCAAGCACATGTTTATATGGTTACTGTTTTATCATTAATACACGAATACAACAAATATTTTTAAGGTTTTCACGGATTGTGGGTCAGATTGACATTTACAACACCCATAAGAAAAAACACTTTTCACAACACTCACTGTTTTACTTACTTGATCAACTTCATTTTCGACTGCTTTGTACGCGTTACTTATGTGACATAAATCACTGAAGGCCATTTAAACTTAAAAATTATATTTTTTACCACAGTAAATAGGAGCTCCGAGTACTAAGCCATTTTTCCTTTGACCTACATGTGTATAAATTGTAGTATAGCTAATGCTAGCTATACAAGTTGCACCGGTGTTGCTGGCACGCAAAACAGCCGCGTTATGGATTTATTACGTTTTTAGAGAATATATGTATTATTATTTCAATAAAAACTTACGTTTAAATAATTAATGTGCAAAAGGTGTTCACAAAAATATTTTTTTCTTTCCCGCCAATTTCAATATTTTTTTCATATATTTAAGTTTATTTTTTTAGGCAAAAGATAAAATATTATTAAAGGATAATAACAGAACAATGTTAAATAAAGTTTGATGTAAATATTTATATTATTTTTTTTATATGCTAGTGTAAGAAGTTGGAAAATAATAAAAATGGAACATAATTAAATTTTAATCAGTTCTTTTAATAACTTCTGTACGATACAATAATTTTGACTTCAGCAAATTAAGTAATATTACTTTTATCCTTTTATAATATAATATAATATTCATAAATCTTTAAATCTCTGTATTTTAATAATTTATATAAATTACATGTATACAAAAGTGCTGCCATCTTCTTAATTATTTATGAACAATAAGGTAGAGCATTGCCTTGCTTAAAATATTATGGGATGGAAAAATTAAAATCTAAAATAAAAGCTTTTAAGAGATGGCGTTGTACAAAATAAATTTTTCTACATCAATACTTAGATGCCTTCCCGCTTAAATTCTAATAATAGGTTGAGACTTTTCCCCGCATAGGATTATTGGACGAACCTAGAATGACTGTATCTAGGGGAGGCCGGGTTGTTGTCGACACTTGAAAGAGGTGATCATCCTACCGAAATCAAATTAACGTTTAATTTCGAATGTTAATCTTACCATTAAATGTAAGCCTTTACTTTAATTTATATAACTTTTTGAGCTTAAGTATTTTCTTTACCTTAAAACTGTTTTTTTAAACGACTTCTGTAAAAATTGTGGCCCCCAAGGGGGCAATTAAAAATATCGAGTGGATCTCAATGCAAGCTGGCTTTGAACACTAGGCTATATAACTAAATATATAGCCTAGTGTCTAGTGTAGTCTTAGTGTGACTATATAACAAAATATTTGAAATAAAATATTTGAAAATACCCAAAAAAAGATTTGGATGATTAGTGTACTGAAATGAATACAGACCCCCCAGAAAAGCTGTATACGATGCCTATCTATAATTTCATCGAATATTACTAGCAAGAATCCACAATTCTTATTTCTAATATTTTCGTTATTTAACGTGATAAATAGCTATCTACATTATCTATGTAACATTTTCTAAAATCTCAGTACATTACCAACAAGTATTTTAAAATCTATATTTTTAATAATTAATAATTAATTAAAATCTATAATTACCTACCTAAATATTTATTATTTACCTTAAGTTAAATTCATACCTTAAATCAAAAATTCATATTCCATATTAGGATCTATATTATTAAATAAAAATGTCTGTAAAACTTTGAAACTCATGAAGGTAACTTAGTTACAGGTTCAGATATGGTAGTTAATGAATGGATTAAGTCATTTTAGGGTGTACAGACAGACAAACAGGAACGTCAATGATACAGAACAGCAGAACATTAATCGAGTGCACAGTCTGTATGTAATCACATCGCCACCGTCCATCCCTTTGTACGTTTGAAACGTGGGAAATTGTATCAGTGCTCGCTTTGGCTATGTAACGATTGCTCAGTGGGTAAATATGATTGTTCTATAGCGGTGTTATGTCTCTGTATGTTATTGTGACGACCGCACAGTACGTACCTGTTCAGTGAATTGCTATTCATTTATTGCTTTAGTTCCAAATTGTAATTTGTTTTGTGTTTCTGTTTATTTCGACTGCTAACGACTGAAAGTTGGTTCATGTTAAGTAAATAAATAGATATATTTCTTTATTTTAATTCTTTTATCTATGTTAATCAATATTAATAAAGTTACATAATTATACCTTGCTGAGCGGGATACAGCGTGAAGCTGATTTTTTTTTAATATTATTTTGTCTGGGGTGTTTGCTGGATATTTTTCTGGCCAATCAGGGGAAGTGAACATATTTTTAACTTTTGTGGACTGAATTGAGCTATCCGGTAACTATTGAAAATGTTAAGAACTATTAAAAATGTATCTAGTACCAATAAAAGCTGATCTGACAAGCAGCAAGCGACCTAGTGGTGAATTTAGCAATCAGCGTATGGGTCTGGTTGGTGGGGTGGGCATGTTGATTTATTTATGTTAGCGATGGAAACAACTTACAATCTTCACAAATAATATACCTAGATTAAGTTTTGTATTTGTATGGAAGAAGATGAAGTGCCCCTTTAAGACATGTCGTTGCTTATATAGTAGTTTGATTTGTTTTAATTATAATAAATTAGGTATATTGCGCTTCGGTGTTATGCATTAGTTAAGGATCTCTTGCCGTACATACAATAATACAAAATTTACATAAAAATACAGTTGAGGTCATTTCGGAGCATACCTAAGTGAAAGAAATAGTAGACGGAACTCAACACCGCGCTTTGCCTCGAGACCAGAGCGAAGTAAGATAAATAGAAATTTTTCATGTCCTTGAATGGAGAACGAATCCACGACCAGTCTCGTTTACACTTTGTGCACACGGTACATTTTTTGACTGGCCTCAAAATATTATATAGTGTAGTAGAGTATTTTAAGCAATTATTCATTCATTAATTATTAAGTAACTATTCCGACGATTTCATTGTCAGAAACATTGTTAACATTTTAAAATAGTTTATATTTTAAGCAATTATAATAGAATAAAGTAATAGACTTCCAACTAGTTTATATATAAAGGATCTCTATTCCCGCCAAATTTGCTGTCAGATCCCGATCTAACATGACAGTACAGATGTCACCTGGTGCTGACATCTCCGCGGGACGGCACCCCGCGGCGGCCATTATCCAATTTGTATCCACTGGGCCGAGATTAAAATAATTGTCGGTGACGTCTCTATTTAATGTTACTGCAAAATTGTAATAATGTCGACTTCGCAATATTTTATTATGCAATTAGGGGTAATCGAGTTTATATAAGTAAGTTTAATACATTAAGTGCTTTTTTTTTTTTTATAATATATTTTCAAGCATTTAATGTAAATTAAGTTAAGCATTTAACGCGAAGTCGGTTAATAAAGAATATTATTACTAGATCACTAAATGTTTGGTTGGATGGTATATCAAATGTAACCACATAGATATATTACCTAGTAGGTATATTTTACATTTTGCGGCAGACCTATCTATTGTCACAATTGTTATATTAATGTGATGACGCCTCTGTTACTTAGAAACGTATAACGTATTTTGATGTAACTGATGGTGAAATCAGTATAAAAGAAATTGAGAGTGCAATATGAAATCTGAAATATCAAAATCATATCTAAGGCAGCGGGAGCCGATAGACATGGTAGAGCACGTTCTCTTGGACTTGTTCTGGATTTTTGCAGGTCCGAGTTGATTGGTGGGGTCCGGTTATGATATCTTTGTATAAAGGCAAAGGTTCACAGTTAGACTGCGCTATCTGCGCTCAGTTTGTTTAGTTTGGATAGTAAAGTTTATGCTAAAATATTAGCAAGAGGAATTCAAGAGAAATCGGAAAGGCTGTTGTGGGAGGGCCAATGAGGATTTAGATCTAGAAAAAGTTGTATGGATCAGATCTTTACCCCCTGCACATGATCACGAAAAAAGTCTTACCTGAGAACTAAAAAGTTTTCTGTGTTTTTATGTACAAGTGAATAAAGTAGTAGAGCAGTAGAGATGAAGAAGTAATATCACCAAACGACGACATCTATGTGGATATCATCTCATCTGAAAGTCAGCTCGCAAACACAATCGTGCGACACTGCTGGCGCCTTCATATCTATAGTCATGATGATGGACTAAACTTTTATCTTCTTACCAATTATCTCTACACCTCAGACTCTTTTTGTAAAACACCATGTACTTCGTAGAACAGCTGCAAGCAATGCAAATATTGTTTTTATTGCAGCTTCATCCTATATCCTGCATGTAGTTGGCAAATGGATCCTAGTTGAGTGTTAAGATTCCCCTCTCCACTTTCCACCGAATTATGGATGCATTGCGTTTTAAGTGGCAGAACTCAACGCCGCGCTTTGCCTCGTCACCAGATCAAAAAAATGAAAATATGTCATTGCATCTAATGGCAATTGAACCCACATCTAGTAAAATATTACCTAAGGACAAACGTTTATAGATATAGACGAATTATAAATACGAGATATATTATATACGAACAAATAACATGTATAAGTAAAATAATAGCATAATTGGCGGAGTCCAAATTATATATAAAATATTGTATTTTTGTGAAGAGGTAAATATTATAAATACTAACTGTCCATTCAATTTTCGTATATTGGGTGGTGGTACCATTTGTTTTTTTGACTCAAAAACCTACAAGGCATATTCTAATAAAAAATTTCTAGATAAGTAATAAATTTATTTGCTGATCTAGATAAAGTATAAAAATTTGTAATTATTCCAAATTTAGGAAAAAAAATATTTATTTAGAAAACATAAAAAAATGATATATAAGTATTTTAATTGTAACTACGGAAATGTATAATAAATTACATTTTTTAAGAGTCCTTTAGAGTTTTCTAAGGAATCCATAAAGAGATTTAACAAGTCTAATTAAGGTTTAATATTGTATTTACGTATAAAGTACGACTGTATTATTTTTATAATAAATTTATTTATTTATTATTATAAGAAAATACCTATATTAATAACAGATGCATTATTATTTAAGCACCATAAAAATTATTATATAAAAATACTTTAAAATCCTTTCAAACTTAACAAACGATTTAACAAGCACACGATAAAGAACCTAATCCACAGATAATAACTGAAACTTAGCGGAATGCAAAACAAAAGGAAATTCGAATAAAGAAATCAATCGAAATCGAATCAAGAATTCACAGACTATGAGAGCGAGAGGGATGGTCAGATATAAAACATTATAAGAAAAAACGAGATGACAACAGCGTTAATCCTATTGGCTTATACTAGGCGACGTTTGCCGCGATTGGTCGCCGTGCTTTATTGAACTGTCACTGAAGACCGCGGTTAAGGGGTGAGATGTAATTGGGGGGTAAAGGGAGGCAAGGGGTTGGGGCTGGAAGCGTTTGGCGATTGACTTGTGGGTAGTTTTTGGAGTTCCTTTGAGGATTGAAAAGGGATTTTACAGTTTTATTCTTGTCTATTTTATTGATAGGGCGAACTGTTTTGTATTTTTCAGGTATTGTTGTTTTTAATGATTGGTATTGATTTATCGATCAATAACCATAATTTTCATAGTAGGTAGATTTCTTTTTGTTAAACTTTGGTTTGTTGCTGGATACACAAAAAAAGTCATAATATGTTTTCCCCGAATAAAACAATATAGACTTCCCAACATAATTACTGGGTATAAAATATAATGAGGTACTTGTATAAAAATTTGGTTACACATATATGTACAAATGTACATATATGTGTAACCAAATCTACGACCTTTCAATTTATTATTATCACTACTAGTTATTAACAATTTGTTATCTCTGCAAAGATTTAGGTATTTTAGCTTACCTACATCCTAAAATGACATAACGCAGTACGCACATAAAAATTTATGATTGGTAGAAGGGACACGGGAAATCTGTTGACTTTTCCTCTCTGACTGCGTGATTCGCGAGTGCCACGCCTTCGCGAATGTTCCCTCTTGTCATTGGAGGGAGATCAGATATCAAGTTTTATATAAAATTGGAAACGACGAAATGTAATGTTTAGCTATGTTCCTACATGTAATAAATAATAAAAATATCTTTAAAATTATTTATTCACATACCTGTAGTTAAATAGTTAAGTGACATACTTAAATGAACGATGTGTCCTCATAATATCTATTTCTATTAAAAAAAACTTTTTCTTACTTTTACTTTATAACACAGGTACTACAGGTTCAGTATCTCTCAAATACTACTTTGATACCGACTCACCTATAAACTTATATTCTCTATTTTGAAGCCAATTAAAATACCCGTAACAATACGTTTAGATAGCATATAGTATTTTCTTAACTAAAGAGTAATATCTGAACAAGAAAAAAACAGTACAAACATTGTAAATAAAAAAGGAACAGTATAACCATTTAATTTTGTGCGCAGCGTCATTATTCTAAATGGCTGGCTGACGCAGCGCCGTAATGCCACAAATTAAAGCTTAAAACGGACGCTTAACAGCTGACCCAAAATCTAAGTGTCCCCCTAAAGGGGGAAATCAAAAGCAATGGGGCGGGGTCTCGCCCCGCCTCCGATGCCACGTCGGGATGGAGTCAAAAGTGCTCCGGCCGCAGCCACACTAGCAACGCGCTCACCGCGAACCGAAAAAAATAAACGTCAAAAGTGACAGATAGAAATATTTTACCGCGTTCCCGCCATTTTTGTGTGTCAAAATAAAATTTATTCTATGTTCTCTAATTGATTAACATTAATATTGCGTTGGAAAAGTTAAATAAATAAAAAAAATTGTATGTATAAGCATATAATTTATTTTTTCATAATGATTCTTTATTAATTAGTATGAAAAAGAAAAAGTACTCTACAATTAAGTGATCGAGTGTTAAAGTAAATTTAAAGGTTGAAAAGCGAAATGGAAGTGGCCCAAACACCTTTGCAATTAACACAGGAACATCAAGAGGGAAGAATGACAGGTTAGTAGTGAAAAATGTGTACATTCTATAGAGGACTAATAGGTGTTTAATATTTTAATATCAATATGAAATGCTTTTTAATTGAAAAGCTTCACTAAATTTATACGGTAGTGTTTTGGTTTACCATAATATTTAAGGCTAAACTAGTCTTCAAAATAATTACCTATATGTAACTTACGAATGTACTTATTTGAATTTGTATTAAAAATATTTTTTTTGCACAGTATTCGAAATAATACATGAAAAGTGGGGCGGGGATCAATTGCGATGTCCCGCCAAATCGGGATATCTAGCAACGCTGCTACGTATACCGATTATTATGTGTTTTATTACTGAAATAGGATATCTATTTTTTGTGTAATTATAGGTAAATTAATTATATTGATGAATAAATTCTTCTCGAAATGTTTTGTCTTTTTATCATGCCATTTAATATATCTCCGTATAAAAAATATTACCTATTACGGATTAAGTAAAGGGGCATAAGCAGCCCCCGCAGCAGAGGCCCCGATTTTGGCGGGATTTTGGCAGGATATCCCAATTGCGGCGATTGTTAGGCAAAAATGAAATGTCCTGATCGGGATAGGCACATTCCCACTTTTTCGTTAAACGGCGAAACGGCGAAAAAAAAAAATTCACGCATCTACATAGATGCGTGAATTTTTTTTTTTAGTTTTGCAAGCTAAGACACTCCTATGTCCATATTCCACCCAGAATTTGAGATATTTCGCGTTGAGCGAGAGCCCAACGCCGCTTTTTATCTCGTTACCAGAGCGACAATGGAAATAGTTCATTCTTCCAAGTGGGAATCGAACTCACAACCGCTGCGCCGCGACTGCCTGCAAATTATATATTCACAAATTATACTTATCCATACATACAAACATACGCAAATTAAAATTGAAATTTAACACAAAAAGAAGAATTACTGATGATCAGACATTATAATATATTGTCAGTCATTAGAATTCAGTGCACGCGCGTCGGCATCTCGGGGTCTATTTGACTGATTTTCAGCCGCTCCATGATTTGCCACTTTACCCGGTCAGCGCGGGATTTGAATACAAAATAGGCGGGATTTCAATTTCATTTACAAATAATGGAATTTCGTTTTGTATAACGTCGCGTTGTATTCAGTTCTTGGGTGTGCTAGTCAGTCAGTCAGTCAGTCAATTGTTATTCTTGTTAGTATATAGGTATTTATTATATAGAGTAGATATTACTGTAAAATCACCGATATGCTATATTAGATTTATAGAGGTATATCTCGTATTTCGTATAGAGAGAGACCTTTCTTGCGATAATATATTTATTATATTTTTTTTTATTTTACCAATATTTACTTGCAAAATACTATTTAAATTTTATTATTTGCCATAACTGCGCCCAATAGGTCCAGTTTTCTGAGCAGTCGCTGCTTTTAGTCGAAGAAAATGACTTATCTTAATAAATATTTATTCGACTAGTAACCTATTTACATTGTACAAATTTATAGACATTTACAGTTATACTTACAAATACCTAAGAGTTTAGAAATTAAAATTGGGGCCGTCGTGGCGCAGTGGTACTAGGGTATCGCGCGTTAACGCGACGGTTGTGGGTTCGATTCCCACTCGAGGAAGTGAAATATTAAATAGATATATTATAAATAATTTTCGCTCGGCGATGAGTTCTGTCACTGAACACGCAATGCCTCCAGAATCCGTCAGAAAATGGGGAACGGAGTGTTTTAACACCGAGATTCCCTATGCCTACCCTGCTGTGTGCGGGATAAAGCGTGAAGCTGAAAAAAAAATTAAATTTAAAAAAGAAGTATTTTAAATCTTGTCGCGAGGTTCTAAAAGAATTCTCCGAATGCTAGAGGAGGGAAGAAGCGAATTAATCAGGGCGGCTCAAGGGCTTCGCGTCAAAAGAAAACCGAATAAAACGGCAAGCGACAAAGTTTCCGCCTTCAGATTGGTTAAGGTTACCGTGGAGTAGATTGTTTGTATATTTTTCTATTTTTGAAAAATAAGGTTATTTATAGGTTTAGTATAGGTAGGCTAGCCAGGTATTTTAACTTCTAATCGAAGAAACTAGACTCCTGAGTAATATGCATAACATAAAGAAACCATAAAGATCTATGTCTACATTTTATCTATTATCGACCACGCACAGCCGGAGTACGCGGCGTAAAACGCTGAAACGTCTGACACGTTTGCTCCTTGATAATTGCAAGGCACTAAGAGAATTTCTCGAAATTCCTACGAAAACGGTAAAATCCACGCAAAAAAATTATAGGATAACGACTGTTTAAATATACAACGATTTTTAAAAATACCTACCTACCGTGTAAAATAATATAAAAATTATATAGCAAATTCCACTCCACCCATCCCAGTTGAGTAAGTGCCATACTCTGAACAAACATTGATTTATCTTGATACCGGGGATTCACTTCGCCCGCGACTTCCAATTTCCCAAACTGCTCTTTTTATGTGTCTCATACAATTTCCTTTTATGTCCCTCCCCGTTTATATAGCCTTCTTTATGGATAGAGCCGTTCTGTCACAATTTTATGTTTTATATGTGATGTATGTATGTATTTATGTATTTTATTGATATATCATATACCTACATCATATCTCAATATATTCTTAATTATTTCTATCAAGTGTATATCTAGTAGGTAGTAGGTTCTGGTAGGTAGTAGGTTCAATTTATTTATAGCGATAAGTTCTCCTTATTGTTGATGAGGGGTAACTTAGGCCGTTTGTATTTAGAATTCAAATGATAGTCTAAAATCAAATAAATCAATGTGTGTAACGTATGTAATGTAACGTATGTGTTACTATTGAGTGTTATACATAATATTTAGGATATATAATAATATATCCTAGCATTTCGTAAATAATATTTTTTATTTTTATCCTTGTTTCTCCCACCTTTTCTACAGAACACAAACAGAATCTAATGTTAAGAAACGCTGTTATCCAGTTACCGCTTATTAGAAGGATATTGTTTGCTAGTTAGATGTGTAACGAAACTTAACGCCGTTATAATGAATTAATTTTAAAAATTGTGTTTTTTTATTTAAAAAAAAAAAAAATTTTTTTTAAATTAAAAAAAAATAATTTAAAAAAGTGAGTTATTATAAATGTGTGTTATTTATCTATAATAATTCAGTATTTACTTATAAAAAATGATTTCTGACACAATCTCGTATCAGGGAGCAATCACCGCAACTTCGGTACACCTAAGCTCTGCAAGCGGTTTGTAATTTGTATTGATTTATTGTGTACTAAATAAATTTTATTAGTAACTTTTGTATGCTATTAAAAACTTTTGAAAAATTTTATTTTTCATTTTCATTTCAACTATGTCATAGGTACGCGTGCGTGAAGCTAAGTAAAATTACTAGCTTTTTACCACCACTTTCTAGCGTTGTATATATCCAGTCAGTATTCTTTGTCATATTCTCATATTCTAACACTAAAACTCTTTCCGAGATTTTCTTCACCAATAGTTTTTTCCTCGGCGTCACCTTCTATTAAGATATGTACAATTTGAAGATTAAATTTTGATAAACTTTCAAACTAAGTTTTTAACTGTGTGGAAAAATAAATATATTTCTTTAAATACCCACGTGTACTCACTTCACAGTAGCCCTTTTATAGTAAATCGAGTTATACCGTCGGCAGTTAAGCGTAATTGCCTTTCGTCAATCAGAGTGAGTTTATTGTGTCGGTTTATTTACCCATAGGGGGTGCGATAATAGAGTCACATTTTGTAGACTTGGAAATTGTATTACTTAGAGCACAAATTTGATTATCTATGAAATATAATATTTTATAACATTATTTTAATATTTAATTTAAAAAAACATAATATTATTATTTAAATATTTATTTTATATATTTAGAAAGGTGATGATTATTACAGACTTCTACAGAGTTAAATGAAAATCTCGTAAAAATACGGCTTAAGAAGTAAATAAGTGGGTAAAAATAAATAAATTAGTACTTCTGTTAGTACAGTGACATCCGCCATACATCATTGCTTCTGGAATTATTATTATGCAATGTATTCTTCAGCTTTACCACCTTCACCACTGTGCGCCAGAATCTTGGCCACCAAAAAGTTCTTTCTCTTATCATAGCATTCAAAATGTATGTAGGTACATATATTGTTTCCCTAGTCCGACAAGATAAGATAAGAAAATTGATGAATCTAGGAACATTATAATTTTATACCAAGTTTGGTCCATCTCATAAATTTCATCCATTCAAAAATTCACTAAATCAAACATAAAGCCGGTGCAAATCGCCTTACACATCCTATACGGCGGCAATCTCCTAATTGATTCTAATACCATCCTAACTTGACCCTAACTTGTACTTTAATACAGTTGTAAGAGTCTACTGTAATATGTCTAAATATAATGGTTGAAGTCCCCTACTTTGGTAGTAAAAACGAAAGGGTTCCGCAGTTATTCTATTACCATTATTGATATTAAATGTTTATTGATATAGCCGTAGGGACACTTAAGTGGTGCAAAAATATGCGTTTGATTTACTTAATTCTTAATATTTACGTATTGATTGTTGGTCGACAAGTTGGGCGTATATTATTAGGCACAGTGTTTTCTTAACCAGTTTTGAGGCAAAATTGAAAACTTTTTTGTATATATACATATATATTGTATATATACATATATATAATAAAAAAAAATAATCTAATAAAACATGCTATTTAAGTTAATGGGGAGACGGAGAGTCCTAACACTAGTTTAGTACCGCACCTTGGACGGTTATGCGCTTTCAAGAAAAAGATTATTTTTTCCTGGGTGTAAAAAAACATTTAAATTTTTAAAAACATCTAATAATATATAAGTTTTCCCCTAAAATTGTTTAGGAGAAGACAACACATCGCCGATACGTTGGTCGCCACCTACATCAGCAGCGTTGGTCGCAGCTGCGCTCGCGCCGCCAGCGCTGAGGCCCTGGCTGCCTGACCCGCCCGCTAAGAAAACAAATCATTTGGGTAAGACAGGTTGGATCTGGCGATCTTGTTTATTATTGTTATTATTAAACAAGGTTTATTATCTATAATAATTCAATAGATCGAGGCCGTCGTTGTCCAGTGGTATAAAGATGTGACTGTTAACGCGACGGTTGGGGTTCGATTGCCACTCTGTGGAATGAATTATTAAATATATCTATTCTTTTCCATCCATTCCTATTCCACCGAGTGGGAATCAAACCAAGAAACCATCGCGTTTACAGTTGTGCCCCTGCGCCACGATGGCCTCAGATTGAATAACATGTAACATTTTTAAATAATTCTTTTATATGTTAACATACATATATTCGGTTAATTATATTAATATACTTATGTACTCTATTAAACAGAAAAACGCTATGCTACGCTAAGATATATATATTGATCTATAAGATAGAGCAACATTTTAAATTATATGCATGTATAATACTTAGCCAGTCATGAAGCCAAGTCAGGAAATTAAATATTTATTTAAATTTATATTTTCATTTATTCGCTCTGGTGTCGAGGCAAATGCGCGGCGATTAGTTACGGCACTTGAAATACAATACCTCAAAAATAGATTCCCTCTACCTGTCAGTGTGTGGTATACAGCGTGAAATTGATTTTTTTAACATCAATAAGATTTCTCCCGCTAGGACTCGTCTGTGTCGTGTGCGGTGACACCAGCTCGGGGAAGCACTACGGCATCCTCGCGTGTAACGGATGCAGTGGTTTCTTCAAACGGTCTGTCAGAAGAAAACTTATATACAGGTATGTATTGTCTGTATTTTTGTTTTGCCCAAAAAAAACTAGTACTTACTTTAAGTAAGTATTATATATATATTTGTATTGGTGGGTAGGATAAAACTTTTGATTATTTTGACTTTCTAATATTACTATCCACTTATATATGAATAATGAATATTTTGTCACTTTTTATTCAACTTTGTTATTAGTAAGTATAAAATGTTTGTAGGTTAAGAGTTCGTTCATATGTTAATTGGTATTAAGTAATATAATTAAATTTGTGTTTATTTAAACAGATTTTTTTTAAAGTCAACGCATTTGACTAACGACACAGATTGGTTGAATTAAAATTTTCTTATTGTCAATTATTAGTTCACTTGTAATTATTATGACTCATTATATATTATATCATTATAATTAAAACAAAAATAATAAACAGTAGTAATGATAGTAATGGAGATGGTTTTCATAATTATATTTCTAAACCAAAAAAATTTGAAGAACGAATTAATCAAATAAATTATTTCCAAAAAGCACAGTGCGTCAAAAAAAATTCTGGTATAATAACATATAATTTCCGGCATCTATAGATTTCATATATATACTCAAAAAACACACTTTAATTACCAAATAAGAGAAAGTCATCCATGATCCAGGTCACACTTGTGACATATTTGCCGGTCTGTGACCAGCCTATACACACATGCACATCATGATCAATACGTATAGTAAAATAGTAACTTATCTCTGTCTATGGATGCGAGAAAACCTTTTGATGAGAGATTTAATGTAATACAAGACCAAAAGAATTATTTTTCATTTTTTTTGTCTGTGCGTGTGTAGAAGACTAATTTATATATATATAGATATTGTATGTATTATGATAATGTTTTTAGAACCCAAAATTAATTCAGAGTTGATAAAATATATATGTACAGTTCAAGCAGGCGAATCCGCAAGTCAGGCGACTAGTCTTTATTATAAGAGTGGTGTTATATATTGACACCTGTACTAACAATTAAAAAATAATATTTGGCGATACGACTATTATCATAATATAACATGGTTCTTGAAATTAGGCTGCAGATTCATTGCCTTTTGTTCCAATGTGTGTCATGATTGCTCAATTTTTGGTTCTTAGAAAAGTGTGGATTGTGTGTGTTTGACGTCTTATTAAAAAAATGAGGGTATTTATGATATATTTAATCACACTTTTATGTGTTTCTTTTGTTAAATTTGGATTCATAATAATTCATAGTTTTGGGGGAATTTATTTTCTATTTAAGCCGTGTTAGGTGCAATAAAAAAAATTAAGTTATTTTATTTATCACATAAATATTGTTATGTATATTTTTTTCTGCCGCGTCGGCGAATTCACTAGAGTGCACTTTTGCTGACACGAGCTGACGAGGAACTACTAGATAATAACAATTACACTAGAAAAATAATTATAACTGTTACAATGTGTTTCTATGCAATCTATATAAAACACTAAAATAGTTGTATATTTATTTAAATATATTTGTCATTTTAGTTATTAAAAGTCTATTGAATTATTTAAAAAAAATATAATCTTAAAAACATGTGATAGGCTTGGAAAATGATTTAGTTTCACAGTTTAGAGCCACAAGGAATTTAAAAAAAAGTTATCTACTTACTTTTCAGAATCTCGCGCATTTTGGAAAATTAGAAATATTTGTATACCTACCAATACCAGTACCAGTAGTACTAACCGTACTTGAATTAGACTATTTTATAAATATATAAATAGACAAAGAAGTATTGCTTTCTTCCAAAACAAATAAATAAAAAATAAACACAACAAAAAAACACCAACAAATATCGTCATATCACCCTAAAATTAATTTACAATCATAGAAAATCTCTTGATCCCCATCAAAAACCTGCCACCAAGTCACATCTGTAAGCTCGAGCTCGAGCTGTATGACAATGGGGGGCCGTGATGAGATGGAATCCACTTAATCCTTGCATATTTCTAATTTTTCCTGCATCTGGGTTTACTGTTTAAAATTATATATTGTATAGTAAGATCGACGAGTCGTTGCAGCCTTGAAATTATGTACTGAAATTTTGCTCACCCGGGAGGAATATAAGCAAAGTAAGAAATTTTAAACTCAAATCTGCGCAGCCATTACAGTTAGTAGACCACGACTCGTCGACCGTGCTGTACCTTACCTACATTCTACAGTAGGTAGATAGGTAGACATGTAAGTACGCCGTCGCCGTAATTTTAAATAATACCTTTACAACTTTATAACAGAAAGTAAGATTAATTTAATAATTTCTTTCTATAGAAATAATGTACAAACTATGCAAATGATTTGTTTATCTCAATAACATTCATATATTATGAATAATGTTTTAATTATTAAAAATAATTTCCATATAATTATATCATAGTTTTTTACTTGTCTACGTTATATTTTTTGTGTTTTACTCTCGTAAATTGAGCTTGAAGTAAGAAAGGGAGTGTCTTAAAATTACTGCATTTTCTACACTCCTCGTATCGAACAGAGAGAATGCAGTGTAATATAATCCACTTAAATTTTACTCCTTTTTACAATAATTACAAACAAAAATCCAAAGAAATGTTTACTCCTTATTGTATACTAACACACAACCGTTACGTACAGACAGACCTACGTCATTTAAATATTAACATATTACTACAAAATATCTCTTCACTCGAACAAATACCAACAAATTGAGGGAGAGATGGGTAGACAATATTAAAAACAGTTTAACATTTGGGCCTCTCGGAGCCCCTTTCAATTAATTTAGCACCCGCTCTAAAGTTATTAATATAGCCTTACCCTTATGGTCAAGTGTGACATGTGGTTCTTTATCTGAGGCAAATTGATTTTTGCATTCTCTTTTTTATAGGAATACATGGATACTTCACGTTGTATAGCTTTAGAAATTATCAATGTTGAAATCTCCTTTATTATAATTTAATCCAATGGTTAAATTATAATGAAAGAGATAAGATAATGAAGGACAATTAAGGACTGGGGAAAAATTAATGCGAAATTGTTTATGACTGAAAATTTTACATAATTTTCTTATGTTTTTTTCTTTGCTCTCCTACATATCACATTTTGACAACGTAGAGTAAGGAAAATTCAATGATATGTGTTCTTCATTTTTATACTGAAAATTTTAGAAAGTAAAGAACTAAAGGTTCAAATAATGTTCTTTTGTGTTTTATACTCAATTTTTGGACTTTGAATTTGAAATTTACTTATACTTTAAATTTGAACTATCAATTATTAGGTATATTATATTTATAGGGCAATTTCAAAGGGCCACGACAGATTGTATTATATTTATAACATTAACAAATTTTTAAAAATTATGACATTACATTGATGATATTTAATAATTGTATGGGCAAATATATAAAAATTTAAATACAGTTGTAGAAAAGTAGCCCTCACAACAAAATGATATTTCATTTGGTGTACCATAAGGCAGCTTTCTCGGTCCACCGTTCTTCAATGACTATCATGCGTTCCCCACAAAATACCAATTGCAACAAATGTCAACCAGCCTAAGCCTATTATATGACGGATTACGTATAATGAAATACCTTTAATCTTTATTAGACTTGGCCCGCAAATTCATTTCATTTAGTAGTTTTTCCTCTTAACGTCTTCGATACTTTGATTGCTTTTCTTAATACTTTCATCGATTTCTTATATACTTAAGTGTGTGTGTTTATATTTTTTTTATATTGTTGAATATCTTACAGAATTGTAAGTAGATATAATATACAAGTTACGTGAACATTATTTTCCATACCGTCATGTACTATATATATCATATGCGGGATAAAGCGTGAAAATTTTCCTTTTATCTACAACAAATGAATCGAATTGTTTCCTTCCAGGTGTCAAGCTGGCACAGGACGATGTGTCGTCGACAAAGCACACAGGAACCAATGTCAAGCTTGTCGCCTCAAAAAATGTCTCGGTATGGGAATGAACAAAGATGGTAAGCAATAATTAATAATTATTTTTAAATATTATTTAAAAAAAATAATATTAACTACAAAGCGTATCTGTTTTTTTTAAGCTTCACGCTCTATCCCGCACACAGCAGGTTAGGCAAATGTTTATCTCCTTAAATAATTATAACCAGATAAACACTAAACTAATCAAAAGTAAGATAACCGTACATTATCATGCCATTGACTGGCGTAACAAAAGAAACATAATTCCCACGCCGCATCACGTCATAGCCTGTCCAAACACTTTAATGTACAAATCTGCGTTCAACACCCCATCTCACGCAAAATCAATTAGGCAAGAGATATTGCTGTGGACGAGCGGACAACCCCTTGCGATGTGTATGTTATATAATTGATTCAATATGATAGACATTGTGTGTGCGTTTTTAGTATTCTCTTCTTTTTTTTTTTTGTGTGTGTTTTTAAGTTTATGAGAGTAAGTTGTAAAATGTAGAAATTTATTAGGAAAAGGCAGCTTACTTTTTGTAGATATACGTAATCAAACTTTAGGTAGGTGCAGTATTGGGAATAAAAATATAATAGTTTATTTATGTTTTTTTCCTTAAAAAAATACTTCACCGAACGTCTAAAATGAAGATACGGCAAGCATATGGGGTTATTCTTTTAATAGTCAACTGAAGAACGTTTTTATAAGAGCTTCCTTCAAAAGAGAACCTAAAATAAAAAGGCTCTTTTCTCCTCTTTTTCAAGGAGGGCCCTTCTGAACTTCTTTATATTCTCCTTCCCAGTCACAACCTAACAACTTTATAAACATGCCCATTTAAATTATTACACCAAACCCGTTCAGCCGCGCTAAACTAACAATCGTATGCGCGACTTAGCCCGATATTTAAAACGTTTACTTCCCTAAGCTCTAATTTGTATACACGCGGTGGAGGCACGTGGCGACGCGTGCTCAAATATGTATTTTTTATGCTCCGGCTGTTTTTTAAAATGAAATACCCTGATATTTGCTTAATTGTATTTTTCTTTTAACTTTAATGTTTGTTTTAATGTATTTTCAATAGTGCTCTCTATGAATCTGTGTGCTTTACAAGTTTTAACATTAATTGTGAAAAAATTAGCATCAATTACATACATTTCCGAATTTCCGCCCTTAAAAAATATGCTAACTATTCAGCTGGCGTGGCCGACCTTAATGGAAACCTCATTCTGCATTCTTCGACCAAGCCGAGGAATCAGGGAATCAGGGATCCAGATGTTCTCATAATGTTTATTCTAATCCAAATCATTGAGTTGACTCTCTGCCTTGAGTTGACCTCGCGTTATATTGAGATACAGCATCACAAAGCAACGGATGTTTTATTTATTGGAATTCGAAGCTTCAGTGATTTCTTATTTTACGAAGGGTATAATAGTAGGGTAGTTGAATAAATGACGACGAAAAGCAAAATTAACACATTGCACCTACAAATCAATAATAATATTCATGAACAATTAAAATAACATAACAAATTATGAAAAAATATATATCTAATTATATCAATTAACACTAATTTAATTGTACACTAGGTGCTGTTCAATACCAACGAATATCCAAATTAATATACCGGGCGGTGTGGTCAAACGTTCACTGCACTGGGGGTGCCCATTTGAATATAACGCTTGAGGCGTCACTTTGTAGTTTTTTTTTTCCTTAATTATCTATGCGAAAAACGAATTCTGCCATCATTATAAATGTAGGCGTGACTTATTATACATAGCTTACGGCGACCCAGTTTGGTTTCTTTAGTCTTAAATGAATCACGTGGTGATAATTGGATGTGGTGTTTTTGAAGGGTTTG
>JBAIZZ010000152.1:594856-682860 GCA_037355905.1 Heliconius aoede
ATATATATATATATATATATATATATATATATATATATATATATATAATACTAAGAGTTACTCTAGCGCAAGTCCATTAAAAGTTATTTATAAGATCTAAAGATACATTTCATTATGATCAAGTAATATTTGTTCCTGTTTGCTGTAGTATCGATATTTTTATATGCAGTTGTTGACCTCACGAGTCCGATGATAATTGTTCTTTTTTTCTTGATAATTAAGGTGCACTTCATATTCAAAACTTGTGTAGTTGTTGTTTTTATTTTTACGCATCTCCTGCATTTAACGCAAGGTAGATAGGAAAAATAAAATATTATGCCATTTTTAAAATATTCTGTATGGCGTGTAATCAGAATGATTTACTCTAGTAGTAGTAGTAATTATTTTTTAAATAAATTGAGATAAATGATATACAGTTATGTATAAAATAAATTATAGTTTTTGTCGCTAATTAATATATGTCGCTCGTCTTCATTTTAAAATTGTTTATTTGTGTTTAATTAATGTGTAATATCAATATCTATTCACTAGTGAAAAATACAGTGTGCTTATTATTTTTTTGACATCAAAGAAACCTGCAACTGCCTGCTGAGTATTAAGCTAGTGGTCAAGAACTTAAAAGCGTTGATAGTATTACACCCATTTGCATATAATTTAACGGTCTGCTAAGAGATTCCTTTTTTTGTAACGGGAGGAACTCCTGGGGTTCTTTTTAATCGTTTAAATGAGCTAGATGGATTCATTTATTTCCAGGCAAGCCTATTGGGATGTTTTTTATGCGACGAGAGTATGACTTGTCTTTTGGTAATTTCCTCAATAGGTAAAGTCGTAATAGGGTCGACACTGGGATAAGTACGTATTGTATCTGAATCTTTTAGCCCCACCTGTTATTTAAGCTCATTTGTAGCATTTCTGGGGCTATTACTGAACTTTCATGAAATGTGTGTGGTAAAGAGAACAATATTATCGATAAACGTCCCTCACAGGAACTTCGTCTGTAATTATTAAGTTAAAGGTGTAAATTAGATACAAAAAAGGGTCGTTACGCTGCCCTGTGGTACACCTACTTTGATGTCGAACAGGCCAGATGTCTTCGTCGTGCTTAATGTAATAGTATGTAGTAATAAAGTTTATACATATATAATTTTATTATGATTCTACGAACTTAAGATATTACCACACATACTCCAAATGAATCATAAACCATTCCAAGAAACTGACAAATAAAATACAATTTAGAAAATCCAGTTTATTTGGTATCCAAACAACATAAAATCTTCATGTAATATAAATTGACAAAGGTAATCTTTATTATATTTTGTAAAAAATGCGTTTATAAAAATATTTTATAGATTTAAATTTTGAAATATAAAAATTTTACACAAAAAAAAAATAGTAAATTACGAAATTATTAACTCTGCCTAAATTGTGCTTATAAATATATAACATACTTAAGCATTCATATGAATTATTATATATTTTATTATAAGAATAACATTATGTATAAAATATATCACAATTTACTACACTTATAATGACTTATATGGATTTGTAAATGTTTGTATTTAAATTAATGCAAAATAAATTAGATCTATGTTATATAAACAGATTATAATAAAACCCCTTTATTGTATGCCAAAATAATAACAAAAAACTATTAAGAAAAAGGAAAGATAGTACAAATTGTACATAGTTTCTCTATATTTTGTTTTGTTTTCTAATATTGTTCATTCATTTAACACCTCATGTTTAATTGAAAAAGACATTTTAATTTCATTTCAATCAACTTTTATATAAACAAATGAATCAAATAATTTAAAACAATGAGGGTGTATGATAAAATCCACCAAATGCTATGGTATTGGTGACCTTTTCTACAATTAAATAACAGAATGGTCTGTTTGCCACAAATTTGAGTGTGCTCATGCGGTTACCAAACTCTGCTGCAGTTACAGCAGATGCAGCAGAACCTTCCTCAGTTACTTCTATTTCTGCTTTGTGAATTATCTTAGAGACATATATTGGTAATTTTGTCATATACGGTAATCTTGCTTTTCTAATATCAAATAAGTCCAAAATACCCATTTGGTTTAAGGGTTTTGTTAAAGACAGAGTGGATTCTATTTTAAATCTTGGTATATAACAGTCCACTTCATCATCATTGTACTGTTCTGCAGCAACCTTTAGTTCATCAAAAACTGTGTCTAAAGTAACATTACCTAAATTGTAAAACATTTCATTCAGTGAAACTCCTATATTTGGTAACATTACAAGCATGGATAAACGGTTTTGGTCTCCATAAGGTATTTCTATGACACGAGCTTGTAGCTGGGCAATGTTGGCAAAGGGGTACGTATACCTGTTGTACATCATGTTCACATTGCCCAATTTCACTCCATTACTATCGTAAAAAGGCTGTACTTTAGTGAATGTTTCATTAAACGGCACTGTCCATTGTCCCTTGAAGTACAATGCACTTAATAGTATTAAATTAGCATTATCCATGTCTTCACTGCTCACTAATGTTGGTATGCGTCCATGGGTGACGTAGTTTATCAGAGTGTTCATTAATCTTGATGTTCTTTCTGATTCTGTGAAGTTAACACTTATCATTCTAGTCTCATATCCTTTTGCATCTTCTTGAAAATCTCTGAGTGCACCATTCTTTTCATCAACAAAAATCGCGTTGAACTTTTGCAATTCAACAGTTGTTGTGTTCACTTGGAGCCACTTAGCGAGGTCTTGATATTCTTTCCTTACTCTGTCCCTATACTTAGGTAGCACACGTATCGAGGCACTTATTTGCTTTAGAGTGTCATCTGTCGCTCCTTCGGCGATCACCGCGAGTACTGTCCACACGGTTATCGGTGAAATTATAAGATTCTTACCCCGAGACTGACTTTGCGTCGTCTGATAAAGTAGCTCAATTGAAAAATTACCTATTTTAGTTGTTAATCCTGAATGTAAGCTTTTATCTAATAATTGCATAGGAACTTGACTGTTACATACAGTTATATATAAAGAGCACAAAACAAATATTATCACACGCATTTTGCTTTATTTACACACTTCACTGTTAAATTATCAACTCATTAAATTTCTACTTAGTTAAAATATATCGCGCAGCACATTTTAAATAGACTTACAATATCAGACTGAAGTTAAACGAAATACTCATGGTCGAGTGCGATTATACTCTATAGCGTCACACGGGGAAAACCTATTTATAATATTAACCAGTTTCCGTAGTTCAATGTTTGTGAAGCGTAAGTCCAAGTAATTATTTATTTAACTTTTGTCTTTACTTACTTCAACACGCTGTTAGAGCGAGATTAATGATTCAAAAGTAAAACGTCATTGTCAAAATTTCAATACAGCTTAAAAATAATTTATCTTTATAATTTTACAGTTGTTATTTTTATAAGATATTTAAATGTGAAGGCCGTGAACTCAAGTGTATATTATCAATTATGTGATTAGGTTTATTAAGACGTTTTGGTTTTACCGTCGTCGGCCGACTACTAAGATAACATTAATAATATATTAAATGACTTTTTTTTAAATGAACTGTGTGTGCTTTTTATGTTCTCACCAAAAACTAATAGATACAAAATAAATTTTTTTACATCTATTTTCAATTAAGTGCTTGTATTTGGTAAACTTGGAACATTTATACAAAATAATATAATAATAACAAAATTATATGGACGATAATTACACTCCTATGTCGTATAGGCAGATCTAATTGAACTTGTAAGGTCACGATAATAATGTTGTTGTTAAATGATAATCTGAATCGTATAATGAACAAAATTTAGATTAAAATTTATACAGAAAGAACCAACTTTAATATTGCTTTTTTGTTTATTAATTTTATTACATATCTTCAGGTTTGATTTCCACTCGAGGAAATATAATATTTTCATTTCCTCGCTTTAGTAACGAGGTAAAGCGTGGCGTAGAGTTCCGTTGAGTAAAAATGATAAACGTGCAGTCTTTAAAAAATATAGCTCTTAGCGCAAATTTACATCATTTTTTCCCTCATTGTTCTCTCTCATTCCTAGACCTAATCATTGTTTCCCCTTTAGACCATGCACATTTCCATGGCCAAGATTGTTAGTTTATATTTAATAAACTTTATTGTATTTCAAACTTTTTAATAAGTTATATTTATAATCTTTATTAAAAGAACAAATCACAAAAAAATAACCTTATATAAATCACATCAATTTAAAGACAGTATAATTATTGTCAAAGTCAAATTTCAATAAATACATTTTATTTATCTACAATCGTCGTTATCAACATTATGTTGTATTTCTTCATCGGCTTCAACGAGTATCCTTCCTATCGCTTTAACGAGCCTCACTTTGAAATGTGATGTTTTAGAAAATTCATCAAAACTAATAGTTTTTAAATTTCTTTCAGTGTAATACTGCAGAGTGTTCCATAACATTTCCCGCGCTTTCAAAATTACATCTGCTTGGCTGAAAATAAATGAAAAATATTATAATTCATAATGAACTTTTAATAATAAAAATAGATATCGATATTATTCTAAAACTTGAGATTCTCTGCAGATACTAACACTTGATTGTGAGTGGGGGGGAGGGAGACATCACGCTATTAATGGACTGCCCATGTTTTTACGCGAATTTCATTAAAATGCATACAAAACGATGGATATACGCTCGTATCTTTTGATAGCGTTGAAAGTAATCCTCGGGTTTCATTTTTATCTTTTGAGGTACGGAACCCTAAAAACATTATTGGTCAAGACGTGTAATTTTATTGTTTTGTTTTATCTAAACAAGTGCCGCATAAAAATGTTTAAGGAACTTGTACTACGATACCGTTATATGTACTTACATAGTAGGCATTTGTATCTTCAACCTGTGTCTTGGCATGTATAACTCTGTTGATTCATTATCATTATTCTGTAAGCATGAAAATATCTTTTTGTAACTACTATTTCTAATGACCGTCGCGGTGCAGTGGGAGTCTCATTGCCAAAGCGAACCAATGAAAGTATTAATAAATAATAATTCAAGTGGGAATCGAAGTAACAATCGTCTCGTTTAGAGTCTCACGCATGTGCTCCTGCGCTACGACGGCCTCAAAAGTCTTTTTAGTTATTCAAGTTTAAATGCAACATTCATGCTTAATCTCGCATATAGCGGGGAAGGTAAAGGGAACCTAGTGTTAATACACTCCGTTCCCGACGAATCGCACAATTGTAGCGATATTGTGACATGTTGAGTGGTTGAACTAATATATTATATAAATATTCCATAAGCCGGAATCAAACCCACAATTATCACTAAAATATTACTAATATCTAAATTATCCATACTAATACACAATTGCACATACAGTCGTCACAACATGTCCCTTAGAGAACAACAAAACGGAGTGTGGAGTCACTAACGACGCGCTATGAGTGACCAGTGCCCGTCTCTCTGTGGAGAGGTGTCCGCCGGAGAGCGCGAGAAGCGTGGGAAGATTGTTGCGGCGTTTAGTTACGCCATAGTTCACACTCTCGCTGCCTATGTGGGCATTTTCACCTTTGCTGTTGAGGAGAGGATAATTAATTTAAAAAAAGAGTGCATAAAATAAGGTAGGCACAGGGAACCAAACGTTAAGGCACAGTCACTGACGCATCGCCCCATTATTCAAACATTGCCTGTTGAGTGTCGGAACTCAGCCGCGTTTCTTGTTACCAGAGCGCGAAAATGAAATATATCCATTCCGTGTGATAAAGAAAAAATACTTACCTTGTACATAAATTGATAACAGTTTTCAATTTCCCTTTAGTCTTAACATATTTTTTAGTTAACAACAATTTATTACATCCCGATAATAAAATGGCGGATGTTAAAACATCGATACCCGAAAATCTATTTAGGTCTGTTGGCTCAGTAGTTGAATGTATAATCCCCGTTTTGAACAATTGCTCTAGTAGTAGATTCGATAATGCTGGAATAAGGAAATAAATATAATTTATACAATAATTTCATAAATAAATAATTAATTCAAATAATAAACAGAATTTTCGCCACTCAACACGTACAACCGCCAATATCTCTAATAAAAATAGGTAATTCGTGGGAAACGGAGTGTCTTAAACCTAGGTTAGGTTAGGTTAGGTTAAAGGACCTACCCTCAAGGAAATAAATTATTTAAAATTTCCTGCTTCAGTAAAACAAAGTGTTAAGTTCCGCCACTCAACACGCATCATCTTAAATGCCTGCAAAAATTAAAGAGCAAAATACTTAACACAACATTCTCTCTAACAAAAATATTTATTATTAATAAATTTATTAAAAATTCTTTAAATGAAGCCTTTACCTCTAACATACTCGAGCCTGTCCTTCCTAATTCCATATTTCTCGCACCAGTTATCCGTTTCTTTGTAACTTTGTTCCGTTTTCTCTTCGTACGTGTCTTGTATCCAGTGGAGGGCGGAGTGATCGGATGTTTTGCTAAATTGACGTTTTATGTCACGTATTTCTGTTATATTATATTTTATATCAATATTAAAGTACAATTAAAACAAGTAATTAATTGAATAACAAAAAAAAACTAATTTAAATATTTTTCAACGATAAACAAAAATAATTTGATTTTCTAAATTTTCTAAAAATCTATAAAAAAACACTTACCCTCTCTTCTTTCTGCGGAGTTCCTAAATAAATCCACATTATTAGCGCAATGTGTGGCAACAACCGCGGCGGGCCAAACGTTGCCGATAAACGCCGCGTTTAATACGCAGCTCCCCAGCCGCGGGTGTAGTGCCAACGAGGACAGCACAACGCCTAGACGCGTTAGTTGTTGAGAGGCGCTTAATGCACCTGAAAATAGAAAAATAAATTTAAAAAAGCTTTAGTTAAGTTTAAATTTTTTAGTTACTTGTCTTTTTATCCTGGTTGTTCTATCGAGGGCATTATAGATACTAATACAATACTGTATTCTAATTTAATATAACAGAAAAAAGTAAAAAAAGCGTAGGTTACGGGTTCGATTCTCACTCGGAGGAACGAAATATACAGTATGTTCATTTCTTCTGGTAACGAGGCGAAGCAAAGCGGGGAGTTTCATCATCCAACAACGCCTCAATTCGTTGAAAATGGGAGAGACGAAAGTATCTTAATGACGAATGGAGTGCCTTAACACTAGGTTTACAGATTCACTCTGCCTACCCTCTATATAGCGAGATACAGCGTAAAGCCTAAAAATATATATTTTATAATGTATTAAGTTTAACTTCACACTGTATCTAGTATCAGAGCGAAGCCTTGAGATCTAGTAGCCTTGTTATCAGAGCGAAGTAATCAAAATATTAAACATATATATATATATATTGACTCCAATGCGACAAGTCGACCCAATTGCATCTTTCAATAATCTACCCATTAAGCTGCACAAACTTTCGTGTAAACGAATTCTACAATTTAATTAACGCATAAAAAAACAATAAACTTACCCAAATCAATTAAATCGTTTAAAGCAAATTCTATCGCTTCTTTTGTAGGAGGTTCCGGCAATTTAAATAGGAAATCTTGTACATTTTCATTTTGTGAGTACGATTTTATATCTAATACTGTTTGTTCTAATGGTATTCTGGAATATAGAAAAAGTAGATCAATTCATAAATCATTAGAGCAATTGCAATAAACAAACTGCGTTTGTAAAACATAGAATACAAGAGTGTATTTATAATAGGCCAGTCGTGGCGCTGGGGCACAAGTGTGTGACTGTAAACACGACTTGTAGTGGGTTCGATCCCAACCCATGAAATAATATCACAAGGAAGTCAACATATAGTATATTATAGACACACATAGGAGTATGTATATACATACAATAAATATGTAAAACAAACTATGATCAATAAATATCAACATTACTTACTTAACAAGTTAAGTATCCTTTACACACCATTGAGATATCGATTATTTTACTACAAGTTCTCTATATTGAACTTGGCTGCCATTTTTACATATCCGTTTTATATATTAACATTAATACATACCTCAATATTTCAGGTGTTGTATGAGGATTGAATTCTGCTTCTTTTTCTTTTGTGTATAATCTGTAGCAGTGACCTGTTTTGTAGGAAAAAATAAGTACAGATAAATAATATAATTAACTGTGATTTTGTAAAATAGTTGCAAATTGAAAAACGTCGTGTAATTAGAAAAAAATACAAAATAAATATATATATTATATTAGTAAAATTTGATTTTATAAATAAGCACAAGCGTGCCACTATAAGCCCAACAGGTTGTGAGGGGAAGTAGAGAACGAAAGTTTTTTATTGGGAACGGAATTACTTAATACTAGGTTCCCGGGTTCCCTCTGCTTATATGTGTTCTATGTGCGAGACAAAGCACGAAACTGTTATTTTATTCAAATAATGTGTAAATATAATGATAACATCGTGGAGCAGTGTCTGCGAGGTACAGTGTTTGACTGCTGACGTGATAGTTAGGATTGTATTTTTTTATTATTTTCATATCCCTGCTTTATAAAGACAACACGAGGCGTTGAGTTCCGCAACTCAATACGCAATGTTTAAATATCGTAACATTAGGTTCTTTCTGTCCATCCTGCTATATGCGGGATACAGTATGAAGGTGAAGAGAAGTAAAAGATAAATACCAGGTTGAACTCTTCCAGCCCTCCCCGCCCTCTGTTTAGCACCGGCCTGAGACACCCAAACCGTTTGTAAAGTTGCCGTACCTTTAACAGTGATACAAATATTAAATACAGTACAGAGATACAGAGTTAGTTGTAGATGGCTACACAGACTTTATTTTACGTATTTCTCTATACATCTATCCTTATTGTAGCGATGTCTTAACCATAGGTTCCCTTTACCTATCCTGTATGCGGAAAAAAGCGGGAAGTCGTTGTATTTTTCAGCTTTACCTTTGTTCCTGGAGTGGTTGAGTTCAGACAGTCAACTTGCAATTTTTCAAAAATTGGGATAATCGAATTTATGAAAAAAATGATGAATTTTTTTATGAAAGCGTGGTTTATGCATATTTAGTACATAGTTGTATGTATAATGGTTATTAAGAGATATATTTTCCAACTTACGATGCATAAAAGTCAATATTTACTTATATACTAGTATTTAACATAATAATCGCGGTTGGTATTTCGGTTAATCGTGAATCCTTATAACTGATAGCCGGATCATAGAGTTCTTACTGTAAAAATAAATCTACCTGTGCCTTCTTTAATGCGGTTTTCTTTAAACGAACCAGTGTCTATAACATGCACTACATCGGGTATAGTGATCGAAGTCTCCGCTATGTTAGTGGCTAATACAATTTTTCTAACACCCCGCAAAGGCTTGGAAAACATTTTTGTTTGATCATCTGTTGATAATCTGTGAAATAATAATTAAAACAAATATATAATAGTCTTAGCCATTTTTCCTATTTATAACTTTTATATATATATATAGGGCAGCCACGGCTCGTGAACCGTACTGTACAGCATCTTCACATAAAAAAAAAATATCTTTCGTTATACATCGAAACGAAAACATTGGAAAGTGCTTAAGCCAATTAAACTTACCTAGAATGTACTGGCAACACCATATACAAAGGGGAATTAGAGTACAAATTGTCTAGTAATAATTTAATTTGTTTAATTTCCGCCCAACCCGGTAAAAAAACTAAAATGGCGCCCTCAGGTTGTGTTTTATCAACTGCTTTTATCACTTCCACCACCTTTAATAAGAAACAGGAAAGTATTTTTAAGCAACAGGAAAATGTCAGCCATTCTTAAAATCATTATTACATGTAATTTTGTCATTATTTCATTACTTTCTATTGATATCGTGGCGCAGCAGGACGTCGAAATGTAAGCACGACGATTATAAGTTCGATTCTCATTCTAGGGAATGAATATCTTCATTTATTCGTTCTGGTAACAAGATAGCGTGACGTTGAGTTTTGATACTCAATATGCAATGTCTTGAAAATTAAACTTGGGGAATGTAGTACCTTAACATTAGGTTCTCTCTGCCTACCCTGCTATGTACGGGATACGGCGCTTAATAGCGAAACTCAACGCCACTTGTCTTCTTACCAGAGCGAGGTAATCCGATTAATTAATTAATTGGATTACCTCCCTAAATTCCCCAGAGTGAGAACCGAACCTACAACCATCGCGTTTACAGTCCGACGTTGTGCAGCTGCACCACTTCAACTCAATATTTTTCACGGTAATTAAATTAATTAAATCTCTTACCTCTTGACTATTTACATATGGTTTACCGTCAGTTTTACAATTTTCTTCAGTAGCGGTTAAATTTAAGTTAAATTTCTTTTGAATATCCTCTAAATGAGATATTTCAACTGGGAACGTCCTCCCCGGTACTTCTATAACCGGACAATCATTGAAATACCTTCAAATTTACAAAATTACTAATAAATTTATGGATATGTAAGAAAATGGTCATATAATAAGTATTTTATTAACTTAAGAACTACTTAACATTTTTGCTAGCTTCATCTTTTTATTAGTTTCATGCCGCCTTTTGCCGTCCTGCACATAGCATGGACGGCAAAAGGAACCTAGTGTTAAGACATCGTGTTCTCCATGTCGCGGCGAATTTAAGATATTACTCGTTGAGTAGCGGATATCAACGTTTGCGCTTTGTCTTGTTGCGAAGAAATAAAATATTAAATATTTCATTCCCCCGAGTGATCGAACCCATAGCCGTAGTATTTTATGTTTTTTGTAGTTTACAGTCGCACGCTTGTTTCTCTACATTACGACGGCCTTGTTCGATTATTATGTTATAAAAGAATATCAAAACTACTAACATAACTTTATTTATTTAAATATTATTAAGCTGTCAAGTAATAAGTTAAAAATACAAAGTGGAGAACGGAGTGTCTTAACACTAGGTTCACTCTGCCTACCCTGCTGTTTGCGGGATACTGATTTAATTTTTTATTACGTAATAGGTTTATAAAAGAGTAAATTGTGAATAATATGTAAATAATATATTTTTTCAGTTACATTCATGTCACTCTTTCATACCCGACTGCGCGATGCGAAGGAGGGTAATGCGTTTATCAGTCTATGTATAAATAAATGTATCTACTTACTTAGTAAACACAGCCGTATCTAAAGTAGCGCTCATCACAATAACTTTCAATGCAGGATTTATATCTAACGCTTTCTTAAGTAATAGTAAAGTGACGTCCGTATTTACATCTCTTTCATGTGCCTCGTCTATGAACACGTGGGAACATCCTTCTAAGCCTACGAAAAGAGTAAATTAATATTTTTAAATACAAAAAGTGGTAAATATTGAAAGTCAAGGAATTTACTCGGGATAGGCTTTTTTAACTTTTGTTTTACCTAATTATCAAACAATTATTAGAATAGTCTTACTTATTAACATGTAATCTATTTTGCCAAAGGAAGAAAAACAAAGAATAATACCAAAATAAACCCGGACAAGCTCTCCTTGCCGATGGTTCCGTACAAAAATTGGAAGTTTCTAGCTTTTTCTTACCCCTTCACTTGAACTAGCGGCTTTAATATTATTTTTTTTCGCAAATATACAATTTTTAGATTTTTTCTGAAATAGTACTACCTGTAGTTACTAGTTACCAAATTTTATAATTGGAGAGCAACCGAAAGTATTACCATAACTATTCATTTTGATTCTATTTAGAGTGTCGAAATGCGCATTTTTTGCGATACAAGCGGTGGTATCTTTTTTAATATATGTAGAAATAAAATTTTTTCAATAAATCTGAGTATATAGTTTGAATTTAAACTGGATATCTTCAAGCGCTTCTGAGATAAAAGCTCTTGACAGACAGACAAACGGACGGACGGACCGACGGGCGGATGACAAAGTGATTTTATAAGGGTTCCTTTTTTCCTTAAATGGTACCATTTAAGGAAAATACGGTTTTCTTTGACTAACGCAACTTGTATAAACGTTGACGTAAAAAGCTGTAGTCACAGCCAGGTGCTAGTTGATGTATCAACTTATGCTCGGTTTTCGCTGTCCCATAAAATGGTTACCGCTTGAGCCTGGTTCCATTTGAATCTGGATTGTTATTTTAGTGGGACAGCGTCTGATTGTGGGTTCGATTTCCAAAAGGTTAAAAAATTATTAAAAAAATAGCTTTATTTCTCCGATATGTATATTCCATATTTTTAAAATGGATTGAAAGTGAAGAACGGAGAGCTTCGACCGTAGATTATCTTTGCTTTTCCTTCTGAACGCTTAATTTTGACCTTTCAAATTAATAACTGACCTGGATTCAATTGTAATCGTCGTAACAACACTCCCGAAGTGCAATACAATATTGCTCCACCGGGTGGTCGAGGTAACTTAGAATGTAGACGTACTTGATAACCTATGGATTCGCCTACCTGGAATGGAATATTTTGATATTTGTAGAAAAATATGACTTTTAAAAGGTTTTCTTGTTATTTAAAAGCAGTTTTTGTCTATAGTATAACTGTTTTCTTCTAAAGAGATAAGTCTAAAGTTTGACTATAAATAATTCAATATATTTGGCTCTTTTCTATAGGTAATATTCTATGCATGTTGATATAGCTGCCTATAGTTTATAATGATGTCTATGTAATGTAATGTCATTAGAGGATAAGGATTCTTCCTTATCCTCCTAATCTAATGCAATTAAAAAAATTCAAAGTCCCTTCTTAGTGGGTGTCTACATTACAAAAATCAACACCTGTCCAAACGGCTGTGCGTGCATTTTACCTCAGTCAGTGGGAACATCTCAGTTCTAAAAAAAACATGAAGTCTGTGATGTGTTTTACTAAAAAAAACCGACCTGTTCTCCCAATTCATCAGCAACTCTTTGAGCCAGGCCTATGGCAGCCACACGTCTCGGCTCAGACACTATAGCTGCAGTATTAACCCCCGAATGTCTTAATATTGCCGCGGGTACTCTAGTAGATTTACCACACCCGGCCGCCCCAACTATTACTAATACACGAGAATCTTCTAACGTTGATGTTATTTTATCTCTGCAATAGATATATAAATATTTAATACATCTGTAATAGTAATATATATATATTTATTTATCAGTTTCACGCAGTATCCCCCACACGTCAGGATAGACAGAGGGAACCTAGAGTAAGACACACCGTTCCCGACTTTCCGTCAAAGTCTAGAGGCATTGCGTGTTGAGTGACGGATCTCAACGCCGGCTTTGCCTCGACACCAACATTTAAACTTTGAACCTTCAACCCATAAACGATCGAGCATGAGATGATAATAAAACACGCGGATACAACCTTCTTAGAAGTAAATAATTCATTATAAGGAAATATTTATTAATTATTATATTCTTACAAATATAATATATATTTTGCAAATATATAAATTCTCAAAATAACCAATAAAACCGAGGTCTGTAACTGTAAATAAGCACACCATCCATTTTCCTGCCGACAACAGGAAAAAAGCTTTAAAGGTAACCGCCTCTCAACCGCTATTGAAATAGTTGAATACATTAGCTCGATTCACGCTATGCCTTTTGAAAACATTTCTTTGAAATCAACCTTTGAAATAGGGAATAACCTGTGGCGAAAAATAAACATTAAATATGATGGGGAAAATATGGTGATTTGGTTTTTAATATTCTTACATCATGCCAATAACTAATTCAATATTGGGAATTATAATACATTTCGAAAAAAAACTGAAAGTAAAGAACGTCTTTATAACTGCTCTGCAAAGTGAAAGACAATAAAAAAAAAGTTTAAGCTAGTCAATCATAAATTATTCGACTCTTACTAAAATTTAAGGATTCGTAATATATGAAATAAATAAAAGCAAGATAAATTTTAATAAAATATTAATGATAACGTTTAAACTATTTTTATATAACTTCATGTATATATTTTATCTATGCGTTACAATGACAATGACAATGACAGGAGCTAACATCTGATAGTGAAGTGGCACTGACGTCAGTGGGCTTTCTATTCGAGAACGAAAGTGAAATTGGTGATGCGAATGACGTCTTTCATTTCGTTTGTATGACCGAGTGGGTTTTACTAGACACGTCATAGCTGCGTCATGCCGCCTGGAAACGGACGGACGGACGTATTCATAATTAGTTTATCGTTAATAAAAATATACGTTAATAGCTGTATGAATAATGATATAGTAATGATATTTTTTTTTATCGTATTTCGGTAAAATGCTCAATTTACGATTTCATTGTTGTATCATGTAATTGATAAAAGAATATATATTTATATTCTTATCTGTGCATAAATAATAAAAAGTAAACTTTTAAATAAAGCCTCATAAAATTTGTGTAAAAGTAGAAGATCTGACGTCATCTTAATAGAACGAAAGCCAAATGATGATTTGTCACTTGTCCATACGTCACGCAACGAAAGTGAAACACTTGATTTTACTTTCACTCTTAGCAACGTGTTGCGCATTTAATGAGTAAAATAAGAAGAAGCGCACAAAAACGTATCAATTCAATTTGTATGACTTATAAGTCTGTAATAGTTTTTATTTGCAATATGAATTTCTATGCACATTCAAAATTACAAGATCTGACATCTTGCCAAATATTTTGACAGACAAAAAAGTGATACTATAAAATTTTTGTTTTTATGTTTTGATGTATGGAAACCTAAAAATGTATTAAATTATTCGTTACCATGTAAAAATAATTCAATAACATTATTTAAAAAATATCTAAGAATCGAAAAACATCACATAATTTTTTAACTGCGAAAATGTCTTAACTTTCATTTGAAATCGAACCTTATTTAGTTAAAGTCATCGTATACAATTGTAAATAAAAAAAAACACAGTAGATTTCTATTTATCTAGGTTACTGTGCCTCAGAATGCAGAATTGAGGCCTCTATGCCACTCTCTCATACTAAAATCAACTTTCGACCGTTTTCACGGTGTTCTTTGTAACACTTTCGATACAATTCGTTTGTTTTATAGGGTTTCTTATATACTTATCTAATAATTGAGATTAAATAAAAAGGTAAATGTTACATTATTTTAAAAATCAAGGCTGGTTTTGGACGATAAATGAATAAAAGATGAGATTGAAATTTTATCATAAAATATAGATAAATATTATTTATTTACTGGCAATCAGAGCTGATAGGTATCCCTGAGACGGCTGTTAAGTGTCAAGTCGTTTCTCTTCTTGTTTCAATAATTCGAACCTAGCCTGCCATCAGGTATATCTTTTTATATCAAAAGATTATTAATTTCAGTCAAATAAGAAATTGTGAAAAATAGTGATTTCTCACTATGTTCTCTGCGTCCTCCTCATATTCCACCAAGAAGGCGTGTTGATTAACGCTCAAATAAGTAAAGACCAAAAAAAAACAACATAACAATTATTTTTTAATAATATTATCATAAACACGAAGCATTCACAACTGTGCCATAACGTCACCTCATATTGTCAAATGTAGCTAAATACAAAAACGCGGTCGGCCCAGTCACCTCACTCGTTATGAAGGTCGATCGCAGGTCAGTTCAGACGGCACAAGGACGTTGGAGGTCACGTAACGAGGTCTCAATGACACAAGATACACATTAAAGTATGTTACGGATGCAATTTTAGAAATAAATGCATTTTGTTACTTCATGTGATTATAGACAATTGCATTAGGAAAAAGAAAAAAGGGACATATTATGTAAACTTTCATACTCTTTTTTTCGAATTACGGGGAAAGTCGTGAGAATATAGTAATTAGTAAAATTAAATTAAATTAAATCAGCCTCACGCTGTATCCCACACACAGCAGGGTAGGCAGAGGGAACCTAGTGTTAGACACTCTGTTCCTCACTTTCTGCTGGATTCTGGAGGCATTGCGTGTTGAGATTGAAGGCAGAACTCAACGCCGCGCTTTGACTCGTATAGTATTAAGACAAATTCAATTATCTTTATATTTAAGAAATAATGCACATTAGAAAACAAATAGAGTAGAAATAGCAAAACGGATCTGTTTTTTTCACAATGTCTAGTGTCTAGACACTTCGTTTCCCGCTTTCCGCTCGAACTCCACACGGACGGTAATGTCGCACTTTCACTTACCAAAGTTGAAAAATGAAAATAAACCATACCCACCAAAGGGGATCGAACCCACAAGCAATGTTTATAGCCAGATACTGTATTATTGCCTCGGCCTTGTGTGATTTACCTATGCATATTAACAATGTTTTACATTTACAATATCGGAAATACCAAGTTCAATTAATTATATTGTAGTTTAAAACCACAATCATATAAACGTGACATGACATGGTTGTAAAAAGTTTTTTATATATACCGATTGAATAGAAGTATTCCAACTTATGATTAAATTAATATATTTTGATGTTAGTTCCGGGTCTGGGCTGTAAGCGCGATAGTAGGGTTCGATTCCCATCGATTCCCATCGATTCGATTCCATATTAAAGTGATCTTTACTCTGAAAAATAAAGCGCGGCATTGAGTTCTGTCATATGGCTTGTATGATGATTCAACTGGAAGCAACATCGGGATCGGAGTAATATTCAATTATACAAATAAACAAAAGGAACTATAATTATTACGGAAAATTTGACTTCATTAGTGAATAAATGGGGAAACGACCACATTTTAGGTAAAAAATAAATGAAAAACTGCCTTAACATGGTTTTTTTTTAGCGTCTCACTGTATCCTGCATCCAGGAGGGAAAGCAGAGTGAACCTAGTGTTAAGACACTGCGTTCCCGTTTTTTCGCCGAATTCTGGGAATATTGCGAATATATTTATGTGGTACAACTCAACACCGGGCTTTGTTATGAAATATGAAAATATTGAATATTTATGACTTCGTCTATTTATTAATATTTTAGTTTACTTTCTTTAGTAACATATTCAAATAAATACTTTCCTAGCCCTGTTAAGAGTTATTGGGTCACTGCTGCGACCTGCCACCCTAGTTTCAATATATAAAGGTCACGGCGGGGTTGTTATATCGTTCAAGGTCGTTTAAGGTCAGCGAATGAGGACATTTTGGTTAAAGAGGTCACAAGGTTACTCTATGTACACTGTATAGAGGTACTTATTGATTTTATGTAGCATTAGAAAGGGATATCAAAAGTCAGTTCAAATTTTATTGGGGGAAAACTTTCTTTTATATTTTTTATTTTATAATAGACGCAGTGGTTTTATATAAATGTGATATAGAAGAATTTCTTTTATAAAAGTTATATATATATATATATATATATATATATATATATATATATAAATATATATATATAAAATTATGTGCTTAGGTTCCCATATTCCCTTTATCTACCCTGCTATTTGCGGGATACAACGTGATTAAAATAAACTACTTCAAATATGGCAAACACTCTTTACTAAGTCCACAAAAAACATTGAAGTTGGAAAAATAACTATTTATTTTTCATTAAATTCAATATTTGTTCTTGAGTTATAAGAAGTTCAATATCATAAAGCTATTTTTCGACTGTAAACGAGATAGACTCGTGGGCTTATGTCACAAGTAAGTATTATTAAGATAAGCAATCAAGCGGTACGAGCATTTATGAATCGTTTTTGACCACATAGTTATCCATTGCGCAATGCAAAAGAGCATAATGTGTTTATCAGCCTATGTATAATACGCGAGGCTTTGTATTTGTGTGACCGTTTGACCACTATAAATAGGACCAGTAAAATCACTCACACAAAGTTCGGCTCAGCTTAGTCTTAGTAATTTAAAGGTTTCCCTCGATTTCCCTGGGATTCCATCATCAAATACTGACTTGGTACCAATGAGACTACGCAGATAGTATGTCCTTTCGAATAAAACAAGATATTTTAAAATCTGTTCACAAATGATGAAGAAATCGAAGGACACACACATAAAGAATATGAAGTTATCGAATATAACCTCCTCCTTTAAAAAAACCAGTCAATGATAAAGAGTTTTTCAAATCGAGTCTAGTTCCTGAGATTAAAGTGCTCAACCAAACAATTTTTTCAGCTTTGTGATCTATACTAATATAATAATATAGTAAAACAGTTTGTTTGTTTGTTTAAGCTCTTGAATTATTGATTGTATTTACATTTTTTTTATTTATATGAAAGCTAAATTTTTCAGGAGTGTTATATAATATACGTAAAATACTAAAATAATGAACTACATCGAATTGCTTTAAGCGCGTACTACAAAACCATTCAATTTCATTATTACATTAGGAAGTATGCGGGTGAAGCCGCGAGTGGGCGCTAGTAGTAGTAGTATATAATATATTTGATTACTTACGCATATTCATCAATAGGCAAAGGAGTGAAATTTTCATCATAGTTTAGGAATGTCTGTCTCAGTGATCGTTCTCGTCTTGTTAACGCTGATTGTAATAATTTCACAGGTTTTCCAAAAACTGGATTCATTGTCGTTTTCAGTTCTGTAAAAAAATACGATAATTAATGATAATAAATATATATTTCAATAGGAAAATGAAATATTTAATTAATAGTTAATAATAATATTAATAATGGTAATTTTAAAATGTTTAATATTTACATTTCCCCGCTCTGGTAAGGAGACAATACGCGGGGTTGAGTTTCATTGCTAACTGCCAATCTGCGTGTGACTGGCCTGTCTTAACACTATGTTCCCAGGTTCCTTTTTTAGCTTCACATCATCCACACTACTTTAAAACCTTTCACGTGAAGCCAAAACGAAACTATGATAAAAATCAATAAACACTATAATTTAAAATAAGATTACAAATGTGCAAATTAAACAAATAATTAGAATTTAAACATTTTTACCATTTAAATCTTCGTTTTTATCAAATTCACCTTGTGATAATTCTTCATTTGAGAAATCTGAAACAAAATAACACTTTTAGGGATCATAACTTAACTTCACGCTGTATCCCTAACGGGGTAGTCGGAGAGCTCTTTCGCCTCGTCTACTCCTCATGATTTTTACGTGACCTTACCTTTTGTCTCCAGTAATTATGATACTGTGTTTTCGAAAGTCAAGCAAGCAATACGCCATTCCGCATCTATCTCGTATCTTACATCTCTTAAGGTCTCATAGTGAAATATATAAAAAAATTCTGGAACACACCAGATGCTTATATAAAAATAATATTTTGAAACAAACCTTGATCATCTATAGTTGAATCATTTTTCAAAATGTTTGACATATTGCATAGCTTCTGACGTGCTTCTTTGAATGTACTTTCGTAAATATTTTCTGAAATAATAATTATATTAAAAAATATATTGAGGCCAGATATGTCTATGGGGCACAAGTGTGTCTTAACACTAGGTTCCCACGTTCCCTCTGCCTACCGTGCTTACTGCTGTTACTTAAGTAAAAGTACTTAGTACTTTGACAGTGTATTCAAAGAAATACACTGTCAAAATAACAAAGATATGCCTAACTAAATTAAAAATGCATAATGTAAAAGCACTCACTAATGTCACTGTCATAATCATTCCAAATTTTCATTATCCGTTCTATCGAGTTATCTCCGATAGTTATATAAATATTATTATTGTTTAGCGAATTTTGTAGTTCATTCAAAACTGTTTTGTCATATATAGGAAGACCTTTTTTATCGATTCTTTTATTTATATATAGCCATTGTAAAGCTTGTAGTGCGGCTTTTTCAGCAGCTTGACGTTTTGATATTGCTGTACTGCAAAAAATAATGTTTTTTAAGGATATCATAAATTAGCATTATTTTCAATATTATATATATATATATATATAATAATAATTTTCAAAACACATTTGAGCTGCATTCCAGTCACAGTGCAGGGTAGATAGCAGTAACTTAGACTCTTTTCCCCATTACCAACTCAATTTTTTAATATACATCTCATTTTCTTACCAGATCTATTTAATATGTTATATAAATATATACTTCAGAGGCTACCACGCTTTGTTGCTATGGCATATGACTGTAAATGCGACAGTTCTGGGTTCGATACTCACTCGGAATAACGATATAAATTATGGAGCTGAGTTACGCCACTCAAAACGCAATGTCCCGAAAAGTACAGCGGTGCTTGGAGTTCGGGGTGTCTTAACACTAGATTAGGTCAGCCTACCCTGCTCTATGCAGAACACCGTGAAGCTAAATAAATTATTAATAAAGGTATTTACCTTTCAAATTTAATTTTCTCCGGCCATACGAAAGCATAAGTGCATATCCAATCATTTTGTAATATCTTTCGCTTACTGCCTTTCGGAGTTACGGTTGTTTGCTTATAATGTATATCGAAGGCTTTATTTTGTACTTTTGACGCGTACTCATTCAATGTGACACGAGGTTGTGTGAAAAGTTCATTTATTTTGGTTATATCTGGAACATATTGAAACAAATGTTATTTTCGTTCATTAAACAGTGTGGCGGTGACAATTAATTAAATTGAAATAGCAAAAGACTCTTCATTTCGTAAGGAAAATAAAATTACTAATCTACCTATATATATAAATATAAAAGTAATTGTTTATAACTAGACTCCTAACACAAGTTAGTGTTCGTTTTGTGTCCAGGTAGGTTCGCTCGAACACGAAATGGGAAAATTCGGGTAAAGCGCGTGTCTCCTCACTGTCCAGTTTAATCACAGATTAACAATCGTGAAGTTATTGATATTACCATAAAAAGTATATATAAAATCAGCTTCACGCCCTATCCCGCACACAACAAGGGTAGGTAGGGTAGAGAGAACGTAGTCTTAAGACACTCCGTTCTTCACTTTCTGCCGAATTTTGGAGGTATTGCTTGTTGAGAGGCGAAACTAAACGCCGCGCTTTGCTTGGACACCAGAGCGAAGAAATAGAAATATAAATGAATATTTCGTTTTCTCGAGTGGGGATCGAGCCCACAACCAGTCGCGTTTAGTCACACTTTGTGCCCCTGCGCCACTACTGGCTTATATTGTATCTGAAAATCCCTACCACAAATATAAATAGCTATATTAAATTATTATATTATTCAATAGATATAAGAAATCTGTTATTGAAAAGACCTGGAGGAAAAAAAGACAAAAAAGAAGTAGGTACACGAAATAGAAATACAGCACCAGAATGTTACAGCTCAGTTCCATAACCATCAACTATGATGATAACACATAACCTAATTCAAAATCCGATATTTACAAAGACGACGCTGAAACTAGTACCAGCTGGAGGATAACTACAGTACAGCTGTGGAACATTCAGACATATATCAGTCCCATGGAAGGGAGAACGGAACACACCCTGGACCTAGTGGTCACGATTTAATCACGAGGTCACGAGATGTATATGGGAGAAGCCCGGACTTAGTAATATCCTCAAATTTGGCAATATCAATTGGTGGTCACAGCCTGGTTCAAACGACGCTTAATTAGGCAGGCAAATTAAACCTAAGTCTTATCATAATTGAGCTCTCCAGTAGAATTGGGGTCCAGGTCCCAGTAGAATCTAAGATCCTAAAGGCAAAACCAAGGATAAGTCTAACCACTACCAACTGATAGTGCACAAAGACACAGTGGTCTACAATCACAGTGAAATAGACCAGAATAGTGATGTTACATTCCGGTCAAAAATATGAAACATGTTCTCTCTTCCATTCATTTACTTTTTCTTATTGCCGTTAAATACAAATTGATTTATTTAATTTTATAAGAAAACTACATTTATTTTTGAAATTTTAAAATTATTAATTTTAAAATTATATAAAGAACAGGCCAAAAAGTTAACTGACTTAAGGAATTAATAAGTAATTCTAAATAAATAATATCAATGAAAAACATTTTCTTTATACAAAAAGTTATGAAGTAATTTTTTATGTCTTATTTATTGTGCCACATAGAACTTGAATAGGTTTTTGAAATAAAAATCTGTTTTCTTTTTAAAATATGTATTAAATATTCAAAACAACTCAATTTAAACAATGAAACACAACTTATTGCTCGAGCAGTTCAAGTCTTTTAATTCACTCTAGAACAATAAAGAAAAAAAGAGGCTTGAGGCTGCCCGTAAACGCGACAGTTGTGGATTCCCACTTAAAGAAGTGAAGAGTATAAAGAAACGTTTATATTACCATTTTTCTTCATTCCGTTTAGTTTTGCCACTCAACACGCAATGCCTCCAGAATTCGGCAGAAAGTGGGGAACGGAGTGTCTTAACAGTGGGTGTTCTCTTACTATAGTGTGAAGCTAAAAAAATCTTGATACCTTTCTCACTTTCACTATTTAGATTTTCAAAAATACCATCAAGTTTTATTCCTTTTGTGTAATGCCTTAATAAATGTTTGTTTTGAAATGTTAAGGATGTACTTGAAATATTACAACCACTGTAGGGAGTGTTGTATGTTCTAAAACTGATATCTGAAAATTTAAAATATTAAAATATTTTATAAATATTAAAAATAAGAAATAAAATAAATTAAATCAGGTTAACAATATCTTTGGAAATAGTATACAATAAAATCCTAAACAAAAAAAAAATTACCAATTTGAAATATATATTTAACATTTCACCCATTTAAATAACAGGAAATAGCAAATGCGATTGTGGGTTTGATTTACACTCAGGGGAATGTAATATGTAATATTTTCATTTGTTTATTCATTCTGGCAACAAGACAAAGTGAGGGGTAGAGTCCACTACTCAACTCCTTGTCTCGAAAATTTTGGAAGGACTTAGTATAATGAAAAGTAGGTCTTTCTGTCTACCTGTAGCATACATGTGAGATATAATATGAACCTAATAATAATATAATGATGATAAATACACATTACATACCAATTAATGTTCTCACATGTGTTCTGCATCTGCACCTACTGAAATCTAATAAATGTAGCCTTTTGAGGAGATTGGTCTTAGCGATTAATTGATTTCTAATAAACATCTTTGGTCGGAATTATTTAAACAACATAACCTAAAAAATATATTATTACTCAAATGTTATAAGAGTTCAGCGTTGAAGTTACCAAGTCCTTATTTATTAAATATATTTGATGAAAGATTTACAATTTAAGCGTACTGATCTGTTATGGCCTTAGTTTATAGCGTAGTGAGCGTGCCAGTTCTGCACTTATCACTTCGCTAACAAGGACTTCGCCAAAGTCACGGTGTATGGAGAATACATGAAAGAGGTGGAAAAAAGAGATATAATTTAAGTGTACTGTATAATTGTATATTGGAATACTTTAATAAGTAAAATTAGTAAACACAAGTCGGTTCTTTTTTCTGTACAGTTTTCAATTTGAGTTTGACATTATGATATTATGACATTATAATATTGACATTGACATTTCATATAGAATTTTCCATTCTACATTATATATAGCTACGGTAAATTAAAATAATTAATAAAAAATATACACAAAGAATCCAACTGAATGATAAAATTAGACCATAATTAAATAAAAATAATAAAAGATTCCTTTGTTGTTTTTTTAATTAATCTGTTTTTCTAAATTGATTAGAAAAAGTATAAATCTAAACTGAACTAAAATGATTTTAATATACTCCCAATAAAATATATATTATATTAAAAAAGTTATTTCACATTTAATCATAATAAGAATTAATCTGGAAATAAACTCATACCGTTTCTTCTAAAAGCACTTATTGTACTTTAATCATGTGGTAATAATTTGTAATAATAACTATAATATAATACACTTGTTACCTAATTTATATAAGACTAAAATCCGCTATATACTGTGCACGGTGGGAGGAGCTGAGCAAAGCTATTTTGCGTACGTTTTGTCCGCACACACTGCGTAAGGTTAGTTAAGAGTTATTCTTTGCGTGTGAATTCCATAGCTTACACTAACGAAAAACACTTCAACGGTAAGAGCTTCGATTCAATCAGCTCAATCATTAGTCATTATTATTTATTATAAGAGTACATATTTTAAATATATTTATTTTGATTTAAAAATAAAAAATGTAAAAAAATATCCAAGGGACAAAACTTGCCAGTTTATTAATCAATGCCCCACTAAAATTATAATTATACATCCTAACATTGTTTGTACATCCTAAACAAATAATATTAATTGCTAATGTATTTACGTAACCTTAAAAAAAAAGATCAATACGATATTTTTTTTATTTATTGAAAATATTCCTCTTTTATATAAGTTGTGGTACAAATTAATCAACGGCATTTATTTAGCTTATAATCTCTAGATTATCATATAATCTCAACTGATGAACCATATAATAATCTTAGTTGAACTTAATTCAAAACATGGTTATGGTAAAAACTAATAAATCAGGATGGATGACTAAAATTCAATAATAGCGTTTAATTTTTTTTTTGGTCCTGCAGTAAAATATGGATCAAAAACCAAATAAAATATTTTTAATAAATACAAAGGAATTAATTAATTTTGATCAGTCTGTCTGTGCAAGTCCGTATACATTAACTTAATCGGGAGAGTCAAACCTAAATTTAAGATTTACTTATTATATATTTGTTGACATATGTTTATTTTTTTCCCATACAGTCAGATAAAGCGAGGCTTTCGACATTTAACATTTCTAAAAGTGAGTGAAAAGTGAAGAATGGAGAATATTATCCACTAATCGCAACCCAGCAAATTCTGCAGCAGTACTCACACACCGTCGTGGCGCAGCGGCACAAGGGTGTGACTGTAACGCGACGGTTGTGGGTTCGATCAGCACTCGAGGAAGTGAAATATTTATTAACGTTTATATTTCTATTTCTTCGCTCTGGAGTTGAGGCAAAGGGCGGCATTGAGTTCTGCCGTTCAACACGAAATTGTCTCCAGAATTCGGCAGAAAGTGGGGAACGGAGTGTCTTAACACTAGATTCCCTCTGCCTACCCTGCTGTGTGCGAGATACAGCATGCGGCTGATTTGATTACTCACACACAAGACACAGAGAATTAACAATATATTAATATAGTGACAAAAAATAATATAATCTGACATAAACTTTTCTTTTCCAAAGATGTGAAATACAATCATCGAGCTGATCGATCTTGAGATAATTTATGGAAATATTCCACCTAAAATCACTGTCGCTGTTGTCTTTTCCAGAACAAACAAAATCAGGTTCGTTGGAACATTTTCATCTTTTAATTGGTCAAACGCCTTTCCTCGTCCAGGAGTTGCAGAAAAAGCTACAATGCCTGATTCAGTGACAGTTAGAACCGTATTATGCTCAATTGATTCAATATATATGGGCTCTCTAGCGATATGTGGAAATCTAGCATAAGTCGGGTCAAAAGCGTTGTAAATACCCATATCGTTAAGCGGCTTGTTTAAATAAACATAAGTGGATTTTTTGAATCTCGGCAGTTTAATATCAATCTCCTTCAGTCCATTTTTACTTACATCTTCCTTGAGTGTATTCAATATATCTTTAAATGTGATCTTATCGAAATTCTTGTATACATTTTTAATATTAACATTTGAATCTGGATATATCAGCAACATGCAATATCTTCCATCGCTACCATAAGATAATTCCATTACAGAGGCTTTCATGGTGTCCAAATGGCTGTAAGGCACTTTAGCTCTCTGCATCATCATGTCTAAAAATAAACCATCCACGCGTTCGATTCTCGTATTACTAATATTAAAAGGTAAAGTCCAGAGTCCCTTAAAGAATATAACGTTGCCCATTACGATTGACGCTCCAGTAAAATCTTCAGGAACATACACGTTTGAGATAGGTGGAGAATGAAGACTAACACGCTTATTTGCTCTGGCAGCTGCGTTGCTGGGGGTTTCAAAGTCTAAATAAGTAATGATAACACCGCTATTTTGAACCAAGTCGTCATGGTAGTCTCTATTACTTACTTCGTTAAAAAATCTATCTATGAAATAAAAGTTTGTACTGGAAACATTCACTTCGTCCCTATCATTGTTGAATACAGTATTTTTCAATACATTGTATTGGTCGTAGAATTTCTTCTTGTCTGTGAGTAAGAGACAGGATCTGAATATCTCGCGGCGGGTGTCGCTGGTTGCTCCGAAGGACACTCCAGCCAGCAAGCTCCACACGCCAAAGGGCGCGAGTACCGTTGGTTTTTGAGTTGCATCGTGCGTGAAATATAAAAGAAGTATACTAACATTATTTGGTCTCGTGCTGAATTCCACTTGGCCGGCTACGATAGGTAGTAAAGCCACCAATATTTTAAACATTTTCCGTGTTTACGCGTGTGTGCGACTTTATATTCACTGATCTTGTAATACTGGTGTAGTTTAATGTTTATACGAGAACCTGTTTGTCATCTGTCGCTATTTGTGTCTCTCTCTTGTATATTCAATGCTGCGTCCTAACCGATGTATATAACTTTGTAAATATAATAATCTAGGTAGAATATTGTTTTTTTCTTTATTAATAAAATACTTTAAATATGCATGTGTATGTATTACACGTATTAAATCGCCTATAACATCGGTTTTTAGGTAAAATTCCTTGTTCGACCTTTTATGATCTTACTTATCTCAGAGTCAAAATTCTATATAATATGACGTACAGGGTTCTTACAGTTTTATAAATATATTTATCGTAATTATTTATACTATATAACTTTATTTTAATTTCTCACGTCATCAAGAATACTTAGTAATAACATTTTCCATCTTTCGCTTTCTACCTATTTAGAAACTGTATATTAGGGGAAGAACTAGTACCAAAACAAAACTATACAAATTTGTAGCAGATATTAAAGTTATAAATATTGTTATTGTTAAACAGAGAAATACATATATTTTAATTAAGTAGGCTAAGATTGTATATTATCCATATCTGTCTCAAAATTGCTTTGTTAGATAGTAAATGCCGTGGCACCGGGACAAGTCTGCAACCGTAAGAGCGACGGTTGTGCGTTCGACTACTGGAAGAGAAATAAAAATGTCTTAATGGAGAAACACTCCGTTCTCCATTAAGACATTAGGTTCTCAGTTCTAGTTCTTAACACTAGGCTCCCAGATTCCTCTCCACCAACTCCGCTATGTGCGGGATACAGCGTCAAGCTGAAAAAAATGAAAATTAAGTGATAATATTTCTATATTATTTTCGTAAAATACAAGGTAAGATAAGTTAAATACCTATAAAATACTTTACAAGCATGAGATAATGTTATTTAATACAGAATTATTACAAAAAAATTGAAGTTACACACAATCATTAGTAACAAAGGAATAAACATATTATTGTTGGAAATTTACAATATAAATAATTTATTATTTCATTTCATTTAACCTCATTTATATATTACACTTGGAATTTCAAGGTTGCGAAAAGGGTTATGGAACGTAAAAATCATGTAGTGAGTCACACATTCTATATTTGATAAGTTACAGAAGAAATAAATACTGTCAACAGTCGATATTCGAGTATTAATTATTACATTTACAGTCACTACGTATTTGCTATTTAACTAGAACAACAAACTAAAATTGTCTCTCAAAAACAACATTTAAAACAAACGTGGCTCTGAATAAATTCCACTGAATATTATTGTTTTTGTTGTTTTTTCTAATATAAGATATATGAAGGGGCGATTTGCTATGAAACTAGATGGGAATATGCGATTGATGACGTATGCTGACGTGTCCGCGGAAGCGTCTGTGCCAGCTTCAGTCACTTCTATGTTTGCTTTGTGAATTATTTTCGATACATGTATTTCCTCTTTAGATATATTGTCGAAGTTTGCGGCGCTCTGATTGAAAATGTCATGTACACCCATTCTATTTAGTACACTGTTCAGTAGTACATTGCTATTTAATTGGAATCTTGGCAATTTTAAATCAACTATCGATAAATCGTACTCGTATATGTCACTTTCGAGTTTTTCAAATATGAACTGCAGCACTTCGACTGTAAGTCTTTTATAAATATCCATAACTTTTATTTTTGGATATGGCAATAAAATGAGCATAGAGAATTTATTGTCACTGCCGTAAGACAGTTCCACTACGTGAGCTTGCACGGCCTCAATGTTAGAGTAAGGCACTTCAGCCCTTTTGTACATCATTTTCACTGTTCCTATATGTCTTCCATTTTCATCATAAAACGCGTCGACTTTAGTATCAGTCTCGTTAAAAGGCATAGTCCAAAATCCTTTGAAAGAAATAATATTTGTCAAAATCATCCTGGACGTTGTGAAGTCGTCGGCCTCTATCACATCGGATGTCGTCCCGCCAGATTCTTTCAAGATAGCATTTGCTTTATTTGCCGCTACATTTGAGTCTTTGAAATCAAGCCTTACTATTTGAGTCACAAAATCTGACGTTACAGTATTTTGGTAACCAGATAGTATATCGAAGCCATTATCTATGAAAATGTAATTTTTGCTTTTAATAGTAACGTCTTGAGTTTGTGATTCCAGTACTGTGCTAGTTAGATTCTCATATTCTATTTTCAACTGGTTTAGATCCAGAGGCAATTGCAAAGTCTGCGCGAGCTCTCTTCTACTATTACCACTAGCACCGATCGCGACACTTGTCAACAAAGTCCACACACTGAACGGGGAGATGACAATATTTTTAGTTGTTTCTGTGTTTTTATTATGCAACAGTTCTAAACTAAAATTCGCCACCGCTCCGCTCAAGTCGTTCGCGTAACACGCCACAATAAATGAGCAAAAAACTACGAGTGTGTACTTCATAATGACGTACGTGCACCGACCGCAGCGCTCTCGGGGATACTGTCAGATGTACTTGTATTTATATACGATGGAAATAGTTTGTTGCAATTCCAGCCATCTATGTTATGTGATGATGTATGTAGTAATTAAATAGATTGATAAGATTATATATTTAATACTGTTTTAAAATATATAGGGCAATGTGATATTAATGAGAGATGAGAGTTATCTTTATACAATATAATCGTTATGCATCGTAGCACAATATTTTTGTTCTTTTATTTTTTTTAAAGTTTTCGTTTTTCTAATTACTTGTTTTGTTTATGTGAAATATTGGTTACATTAGATCTCAATCATTTTAAATGCTTGTATATAAATAGATACGTTTAAAGTCACAGACAGGAAGACTGCCTAATAACATTCATCATAAGGTAAAACATTACATATACAGGTCGAACTTAGGAAAAAAATAAATTTAATTATCATGAATATATAATTTTAATAATTGATAACTTTTACTATGTATTTTATCTTCACGCTGTATCCTGCACATAGCAGGATAGGCAGGAAGAAAGCGGGAACCTAGTTTAAGACACTCTGCTCCCAGTAAGACACTTTCCGTTGAGTTCTAGGTGCATTGCGTGTTGATTGAATTAAAGTAATATTAAAAAATATATAGTAAAAATATAATTGCTTCGAATGGGAATACAACCCACAATCTATCGCGTTTACAGTCACACACTCGGGTATCTGCGCCACGATGCACTCACGAAATATAAAAATCTTATTAATTCTTGAAGTTCTTAATTATAATATTGTAGGATTTTTTATCCGGTATTATACTCGTATAGCAGCAACTGCGATGTGAGTGGCTGAAATCAACGCTGCTGCTACCAGTTCAAAGAAATGATAATTATTATCATTTATTCACCTGAGATAGCATCCACAATGGTGGTGCTGCGCCATTATGACGTCCTAGAAACATCAGAACTAGTCGTAGATCACCAATTTCCTTTTGTCCGTCCATTTAGACATATTTAATTAATCATATTAGTCAGAGGCCTGTGACACTCCGTTTTCGACTCTCCACCGAATTCTCGAGGCATTGCGTGTTGAGTGACTCAACGCCGCGTTTTGCCTTGACACCAGAGGGAAGAAATGAACATATAACTTTAAATAAATATTATAATGATGTAAAAATAAGTAATACAGTTTCTTTTCGTCGTAAATACATTCTTTTTTTATTTTGTAGCACACTGCGCATGTATTAAGTAACGTATGATCATTGTAGATTCGATTTCATATTTAAATAGAGGCTTTTCCGGTTTTTGGAGACCTTTCCTTCACACGTTGTTTCTAAAGCACTGTCTTTTATAATTGCAATGTTCGTAATCGTAGTATTAATTATACCACATTTGACTTAAGGCGTAAAAAAATCTCTTTTATAAGTGTAAGTAATAATCTTGGTTAATTTTCATTTAACTAAGAATTTTGAATTTTTTTTCAGGGTAGTTTCAGTATTGTTGGAGTTGGAGTTTTTTACTGTAAATAGAATATATTAATATTTAACGATTTATTGCTGGTACCTATGGTGGTATACCATGTAATATGTGAATGATTTCTGTATATAAGGGCTTTTAGTGGTCAGAAGAAAACCCCATCAGCAATTGTACAGGAAATAGCATTGGATTAAGGAAGGTTAATACAGGTATTTACAATTTAAAAACTACGAAATATGTTGTAATGTAACATCATCCATCCAAGTTCCGGCAAAAATGAGGAACATGTTCAAGCTGTTCCATTCTGGCTTTGGAACACGTTCCAATTTCCATTCCTGTTCCGGTTGGGTCTTTTTAGGGTTCCATACCTCAAAAGGAAAAAATGGAACCCTTATAGGATTACTTTATTGTCCGTCTGTCAGTGCCATTTATCTCGAGATCACGTGGAGAAGATATCAAGATGAAATTAATATCTAATATTTAGGTCTATGGTTTCTTGAAGTACGGAAAAAAAACAAGCTTTTGCAGCACAATTCCTGTGGACATACAGTTACGAAATTTGGCGCGAAATGAGAACTGACAATGTGAATAAAAGTAAATATCCGAGAAGTAAACTTAAAATTTTCACAGAAAAAAAATTACAAGCTTATATTTGTATTTGTATTGTAGATATTTCAAACAAAACGAATGAATATTTAATGAATGAATGTCGAATCTTTATTTTGTCAGTATGTATAAATTTTACTTCCCGTTGTCCTATCCCAATCTTGATATTGGTGCTGAAGCCTCGGTGGGCGAGTCAGACTCGCCATTTTCGTTTTTCTTTTATAGCTCCACGTTATATTCCGCACCTAGCAGGTTACGTTGAAAGTACCTGTGAAGCTAGTGTGAAGACACTCCGTCTTTAATACAATTATGATCTCTACTTTGCGCCTAATTTTGGAGGCATTGCGTGTTAAGTAATATAGCAGAGCTCAAGCAGCCGCGCTTTGCCTCCTACCAGAGCGAGAAAATGAAAATATTAAATATGAAATATTCCCTCGGATAGGAATCGAACTCCAAACCTTTCGAGCTTACAGTCACACGCTTGTGCCCTAAGACCACGACAGCCTCAATCGAACTCAAAATATGTATAAGTTAGATAGTTTTCCATATTTCTATGTGATATATTACTAAAAAAAGGGTTATATACATGGATTCCTTCCTCCGAGTGGGATTCGAACTCATAAATGTATCTAATAAGAGACATACACCTAAACGTGCCACTATGGCGTCATCTAGGCATAACAAAGAGCGACACTGTACGAGTATTTGTAACGCGCATTATGCTTTATTGGGGTTTACCACTACCTAACAATAGCCAACACCACTGGCCGCTCTCTAATCACTTCAACGATCTCAATTAGTTATAGGTAAGTGACTAAAACGTTATCAACGCGATGGATATGGATTCTATTGTCATGCAAATAAATGTTCTTCTTTGTTTTACGCTTTACACAGCAGGGTACGGAGTTAAGTTACCGCTTTGTTTTGTCTAGTTTCTAGAGCAGGGAATAGAAAATAATTAATTCCTATGAGTGGGAACTGAGTCCATAAGCGACCTGTGTACAGCCAGACACGGAGAGCCACTGTGCCACGCAGTATAATGAACATTAAAGTTGCCCACATTTTGTTTTCGTGGACTCTACGACCCTTGCTACTAGTGTGTTATCATAAATTCTGTTACTTACAGTTCAAAATAAAAAGAAAAAACAATAGTAGTTAGGTACTGTTGAATAGAACTTGTGTGGCGCAGACGGAAAAATTATTTCATATTATAATGAGTTCATTTGATTGGCGGACGAGCGCCATAAAATGCTGACAAAGAGAAAGAGAGAGAGAGAGAGAGAGAGAAAGAGATAAACGACGCCGACGAGAAAGAATTTGTAACCAATACAATTCAATCTGTTTAAGTTTGTATTTTAATACAAACTTAAACAGATTGAATGATTTGAAGTTATAGGTTAAGTTAGTTTTAAGTTGGGCTGGACAGATTATTATTTTTCCAAAATCGAAGACATTAGTCTTAGATACAGATCTTTTAATTTCCTCAATTACTGCTCAATTCTAGAGGTGTTGCGTGTTGATTGGCGGAACTCAACGCTATGCCGAGCCTCATTACCAGAGCGAGGAAATGAAAATATAACATATTTCCATTACTTTGAGTGGATATCGAACAAAAAACTTGTCGCGTTTACAGTGCCATGGCGGCCATATAGACAAGCTAATGCTAATAAAATAGATTATTAAGAAAAATATACACCAGAATGGAAGAGCAGAAACTTTACTTGAAACAACAACAAAAAGTTGAATTGTAAAAAGCTGTAAAAGTATTTTTTCAATACGATTTTTCAATATGATTTCTATATTTTAGTAATGTTAAATAGAAAAATAATATTTTATTTTTAAATAAGTTTTAAGAGAAATACATGTAAGAAACTCCGTTCCCTCTGCCGTTAAAATCAAAGCCGATTGTTGTTTGCTTTCTTACGAGAGTGTAGAAATGTAAATAATTCATTCTTCGACAGGGAATCAAACCCAAAAGCTTCACGTGCACAGTCCAATTTCTTTCAGTTCAGCTTCGACTTTCAAAACCATCGAAGAGGCGCGGATCCAAATCCCGCTACGTTGAAATTTTTCCACGTTTTCTAAATAAATATTTTCATTTCTTAAGTGTGGAATAACACATTAAAAATGTCAAAAAATAATAATTGATCTTTCATAAAATAAAAAATATAAAAATAAATAATGTCACGTATATCGAAATGGTGATAAACGTGACTAAGCTCAATAATAAATCGTTTCATTTTAAATTAAAATTCTCTTTAAATCTACAAATAAAATTAAAGTACTTCATGTACTGATAAAAAATGAAAGTCAAGCCATACATAATAGTATATAGTTTATCACATTACAATATTTTGTGACTTAAAATATACTTATCACTGCACTCCTGTGTCACTTACACATAATTCCAAAGAAATTGATAAAAATTATCTTATATTTATTTATATAATAAAACAGTAAAAATATGTTCTGTTCATGTAGTGTATGACTGAATGACTAAAATTATTGATTTGACTGAAATGGATAGAGGGACTGTTAAAAAAATAATAGAAAGCAAAAATTTTTTAATTTTTTTTTGTCTGTCTGTCTGCATGTTAATCCCGCTTATCTACGCAAATACTGAACAGTTTTACTTATAAATTTCACCAATTGCTTTGTTTTCACTCAGCAAAATATTTAAAGTGTTGTTTCATCAAAATGGGTTCATTGAAAAAAAATTATCGTCATTTGAATGAACTGTAAAAAAGCTATCAATAATTACGGTGATTTTACAAATAATATTATTTATCTTTACCCAAATCAATAATTTAACATTTAAGGCTGTTTCTAGAGGAGTAAATTGAAATTTAAACACGTATGCAAAATAGGTAAAAAGAATGTAATGCTATAAATATACATACGGATAAAAAAATAATTATATTTATGTACATATATGCTCAAAGTATATTATTATAAATATCAAGTCAAGACATTGATCGTATTTTTAAATTCAAAACAATCAAAAATCCTTATAGAAATTACTTCCTAATAGTTTAAGCGGGCGAAGCCGCGGGCGGGCCGCTTGCATAAAATGAGATAAAAAATACTACAGTTGAGTATACACTTGACTTAGTCATCGAGGTCACACTTTTAAAGTGCAAAACAAAGTGTTTTTACCAATTAATGCTCGTTTATTTGATTAAAAAACACTTGGTTTCGAGTATATTCCACTAAATATCACAGTCGTTGTGGATTTTTCCAATACAAAATACAAGAAAGGTCGGTTTGCATTAAACTTAGGCGTGGTTATACGGTCTGCAAAATATGCGGACGTTTCCGCCGACGCCACTGTACCGGCCTCAGTCACTTCTATGTCAGCTTTGTGAACTATTGCCGATATAAATATTTCTTCTCTGGTTATTTTCTCGAATTTGGCCTTTGCCGAACTAAATATATCGTATACACCCATTTTGATCAAAGGCGAGTTCAGAACTACGTTCGTGCTTATTTTAAATCGCGGCAGGTTTACATCCACATCTTCTAAGCCGAATTCTTCGATGTCCTTTTCGAGTTTTTTGAATATATCCGACAGCGATACTCTTGACAATCGCATGTAGACGTCCTTGACCTTTACTTTCATGTATGGTAATATTATCAACATAGAATACTTGTTGTCGTTCCCGTAGGGCAGCTCGAGTACGTGGGCTTGAAGGCTTTGCACATTTGAAAACGGGAATTGAGACCTTTGATACATCATTTTGACTGTGCCTATTTGCATTTTATTTTCATCGTAAAATGGCTCAACTTGTGTGTCAGACGCGTTGAAGGGTAACGACCATAGACCTTTGAACGATATAACATTTGTCAAAATCATTCTTGATACGGCGAAGTCGTCAGATCGCAACACGTTGGAGACGGTGGCGCCAGAGTTCTCTATTAAAGTGTTGGCTACGTTAGCCGCTGTTGGATCTTTGAAATCTAAGGACATCACTTTTGAATCAAATTCGTTTGTCAACAATCTTTTGAATTCGGGAAATATATTAAAACCTTTATCGAGGAATACGAAATTTTTACTTTTCAAATTCACGCCCTCGGTCCGCGGATCGAGGACGGTCTTCGTCAAATTTGTGTATCCATTGATGATTGAGTCGTCACTACTCGGCAGAAGTAGCGCCCGAGACAGTTGTTTTCTGCTGTTACCGCTAGCTCCCAGCGCGACGCCAGTCATCAAAGTCCATATACCGAAAGGTGATATAACGACGTGTCCATCTGTTTCCAATTGTGTGTGATATAGTAATTCTATGCTGAAATTCCTCGCTCTCCCGCTAAAATCGACGACGTCCGCGTAACACGTCACGAAAAATAATAACAATATAGCGATCTTCATGTTGCCGTGCGACTCGTGTGCTTCAGCACGAAATACTAACTTTAAATAAGTGAGTAATGCTATGACTACTAAACAAGTTTTGACACACACATCGGCACGTCTCTCGATAGTACGCGTCGCTTACTATCATTAAAATCATAAGCGAAGCTCCAGAAAAATACGAATTTGCACTTTATAGAGAGAAAATTAGGATTGAAAATACTGCGTACACCAGCTATGATCATTGCACGTAGCGAATTGTTTGTTTTTTTTAAATATATACATAATGCGAATATTGTTTATATAAAATATAGGATTTTCGTATTACGTAGGGAGGTAAAGTTTTAATGTGGGATTATACATGCGAGCTTATTTCTGACGCTAACTCTGTGATGCATCCTGTAGTGGATATTTTGTATCTATTCATGTCGTCACGAGTCTAAATTATTTCATAAATAATTTAGACTCGTGACTAATGAGGTGGGCAGACAGTATATATTATGAATAATCACTTGCAATATAATTTCGGATATTATAATAATTTTGTTCTTGACTTTACCATTGTAAATTGTATGACTGTACCTAAGGTTGGGCTTTGCCTGATCAAATCGGAAAAAATAATAAATATACCATCTTGATGAATCTTCATAGGATTCGAACCTACTATTGACGGCATAGGATGTTGATGTTGATAACCGGACAAATAGTTTACAACTGTGACGTTAAAAATACATTACACTGATAATTATATATAAAATTACTACCGGATGACCAATTAGCGTGCAATTAACGTTTTAATTGTTATTATGTATGAAGTTAAGCAATGTTTCTTTATTAATAACTACATTAAATCAATTAAATATATATTTTAAGAGTATAAATAATAACACAAAAATGTTTTTTAATATTTGTATTTTTTTTTTAAATAATTTTTTTCTATAATACAGAGTGGTGCAGCGGAAACGCATGTTATGGTACGTAATTTAAGACTACATTAAAAACCTATCATTTAATATTTGTTTTTGTTAATATATTTTCAACTCATTGTGTCCCAGTAATTCAATATTGAAAAACATGCGTTTACTCTGCACCACCCGTTATAATCAGATACTAGACGACAATAGGATCTGCGCTCTGGGAACTTTTTTCAATAAAAAATAATTCTTAAAATTGGTTCTCAAACGTGACAGAGAAATCGAGGGACATACATGAAACAGTTGTCGAATATAGAATCTTCTTCTTTTTAAAAGCCGGTAATAAATACGATCCCCAGAAATAAGTAAATTTTGCAAAAATAGCTTCACTTGCTTCAGTCAGCTATCTTACAGATAACCTTTGGTAAATAATAATGGAGTAGTGTTAAGAAAAGAAAATTTCGTTTACGATTATTTAAATAAGCACGAGATAAAACAGCTAAAAGATTTTGAAGATTGATAAATAACACTATTAAAATAGTTTTATTTTCGATAGTCCACATAATTAGATTATAGACTTCTTATTCTTATTAACAATTGGGACTCTACTTTATTTTTATAGAAACATTTGATTGGATCATATAATGACAATAAAAAACTGGAATAAACAAAACGCTTAAAAGGTTTTTTAATTCACGTGACTCTCGACACGTGACATTCTTACCGCGGCATGTCAGGTTGTTGCTATTAGAATATTTTTTTTCTGGATCTGGAAGTATGAGCAAATTTTCAAACTATAAACTGGTCAAAACATTACTCTAAGATTTTATACCGAATTGAAAACAATTTTATTTCCAATTTTTTAAATTTAACTCACTGCCAAATACTAGTATAATAAAGCGGAAGAGTTTGCTTGTTTTGTTTAGGAAAAAATCTGAAAAAAATATACATTTGTGGTTAAATCCTAAAAAATAATAGCCTTAAAATCGGGACAAAATTTGGTATCAGCCAAGCCGTTAGTTCAACTGAGTTTTCAAATGAAAGACGTCTGGCTAAGCTAATTCTCACTCGCGTTTATCCAGTTTTTTAATCTTATGTTTCTAATACAATAGTATAGTCTACTGAGAAAAATAATTTTATTCAAAATAAAATATTCCCCCGAATGGCATTTGAATCCGCAATCATTGTACAGTGAGACACGTGCTACCTACGTAGTATTATTTAAAATATTTCTTGTAAAGTGGGTTTTTTTTTAATACCACAAAACGAATGCAGGTCGTGCACTTGTAATCAAAACAATTATCTCGCGTATTTGCATTATTATAAACAACGAACTCCATTTGCGTAGATTGTAGAACGTACAAACCCATTTTATCCCGTACCCGATAGTATTTGAAGATATCCTCTAACCTGACCTGCTTGCGAAATTTTAGGTTTCTAAGACCGCTCTCAAGACTGAGATCAATCTTGAGATGCCTTCTTCATTTATAAATTCTATAACTCTCATGTTCAATCTCAGACTTGAGAGTGATTTATAAATACAAGTTTTAGATATCTTATTATTGCGTTGACTTAACGACGAAGCTTGACTGACGAACACCAAAGTGAACGCCAGATATCTGAGCAAATGATTAGAAAAATCGTGAAATGTTAAAGGATTAATTTGAGTTTGATGTAGGTTCCATTTTATTTATCCCAGCGACATTTTAATGTTATTTTTAAACCTTATATTTTTTGTCTTCATCGCTTTGCAAAAAAATGTAGATTTTTTTAGAATTTTTAAATACTTATAAAAACGTCAATAAAATAAAAAGTGATAATTTAGATTGAGGCTCTATCTTGGATGGGGGAGGCAGACCAATCTCAATGTTATACACGTCGTTCACCTCTTTACCTGTTGCGAAGCTCGATATTGAGCTGTCTTACATAGTACATGGTAGAGTGGGGAAAAAGGGCAAGAAATGTCAAATATGGAGAGGAGATTAAACCCACAACTTGTGCTGACAAGTACTAATTAAGTTTAGATCTGTACAGCCTCTTATTATCCGTAATTAACGCCATATATCTTTAATTTTTGAGAAAATTGAAAATTTTATTATATTGTTCCAACATATCAAAAGTCCGCCCGTTATTACCTCAATTTACCTTATATTATTAGCTTGAATATAGTCATATTTTACAGTTTTATTATTATTTTACAGTTTTTTCAGTTTTACGGTGCATCCAGAATTGGATAAGTGGATTTTAATGGCGTACCTTGGTACCAGAGTGAAAGTCACCTTTAAAATGTAATTAAACGTATGCATACCGTACATATATCGAATTTGTATTATGTTTATGTATGACAAATTTCTTATTTATTTCTATATATGAATCATGACTTCTTAACTTAACTAAATTTATTTAGTTTAATTAAATTTATTTTGTTTAACAATAATATTATTATTATAAGTAATATTTAACTCAGCCTTTATCAGAACATGTCTGACAGTGATGCATTATTATCACTTTATTGCAAGAGCTGTTATTGTTTATGATGAAATTTTACAGTCCACAACTGTAATGGATTTTATTGAATAACAATCCAAGATCGTATCGAGATTTTACAATTTTTATTTTCATCGTTGCAGTATGATTGAACTAATAAAATTTTGGCAATTATTTAATTTTATATTATAATATAATTTTTAAAAATTTTTTGCGTGATTGAATGAAAAATGAAATTTTGTCATTATAAAAGCAAAGTGATTATAAAAGAAACGGCGCAATCCGCAATAAAAATAATAAAAACAATATTAAATTATTTCATTATTTCACGGGAAAGCCAGAATGCATCTTGCACTTTTCTTTCTATTAATAAATTATTATTTAAAACTTTAAATTTTTAACTTAAAATTTGCATCACATGCTGCTCGTACAGCCATCATATATTGTTGTAAACATATTATACTGTTATAAATACCTTATTAGAAGTAATGACTTTATTTTTATTGATATATTTATTACTAAATTAAATAATAAAATTAATAGGTCTATAAATATTCGGTCTAAAGTATACAGAATACGCATTCGGGGCGCTTCGATTGCAGTACATTAACCTGACCTCACTTACGCGATATGGTTTTCCCCCTAATAAATATCGAGTTGTCAGATAATACGAACTTTCCTTTACTTGTCACTTTCTTTTTTTTTGTAAGCTAAGGGAACTGAGCTTTAATGTACCTAAAGAGAAAAATAGAAAGTCCTGTTTTTAACCAACTTCTGTAAGAAGGGGGACTTTGGGGCCGTTCAAGTATGACGTAAGCAGATTTTTTTACAGTTTTTGATTGGCGTTGAGTTTTGCCACATCTCGAATCCAAATAAAAATGAAACTGAAAACTAAAAAATACATAATTTTTAAAATATTGTACGTATTAAATAATTATTGTTAGGATCTTGGAAAAGTATAAAAGCGCGACGACAAATGCGACGGTTGTGAGTTCGATTACCACTTGGGGAAATAAATATTTAATATTTTCATGTTTCATACTTGAAGTAACACTAGTTCGCCTTAAAGATTAGATAAATCACCATTACATTCTTCTACTAGACATTTATTGTTTTAGTTCGAGTTATAGCACGAATCCCGCTTATAGTGGTAGGCAGAGGCAACTTAGTGCTAAGAAACTCATGTCCAGGGCGGAAGTCGACACAGCAATTTGTGTTGCTACCGCTCCAGCTAAGATAATGTAAATATTAAATATTTCATTTTACCGAGTGGAAATCGAATTGAAAACCGTGGTGCTTACAGTCACACACTGCAGCCGCTGGGACACGATGGACTCAACACAACATTTATTATGTGACAATAAATAAGAAAATGATGTGTTACTTTTTACTATTTCATCACCCTCGGATTGCGACATACACATATGAGTGAAAGAAAATACGGTAAAACACTTATACAGCGTAATAGGTACTTCCTGTTCAATACCCAGACGTTTATTTACAAGGTATATTTACATTTACACATAGACTTCACACTGTATTCCAAATATAGCAAGGTTGGCAGAGGGAAGGAACAGGAGAGGGAGCTAATTTAAGAGTTAAGATTGACCCATCCCCAAATTTCCGAAGCATTCCGTGTTGCGTGGTGGAACTTGACATCCTGCCTTCTTCTATTAACAGAATGAAGAAATGAAAATAATTCTCTCCACCGATTAGGAATCGAACTGACAATCGTATACGTCTGGTCCATAAAATTCTCGGAAACTGTCATATGGAAATGATCCTTCTTGATGTAAATTGTGTGTATTCCAACTCGGACAGCAGTCAATGTTTCATCAATGTTTTTTAGTAGTTTTCCACATATTGTGGACTCATTTTTTGAACGTATTTATAGCCGATTTTTACAATTATATTTTTATTTCAATTATCTAAAAATTCATAACAACTTCATAATTTATGTTAAGAATCCCCAGTTCCAATGTCGCATTCTGCTAAATGCAATGTTTGCAGTTTAAAACCCAGTGAGGGGGAACATTTATATTCGTGATATACGCGTTTCCCAAGTTTGATAAGATAGTGAATGAATGACGTTGGGTTCTTCTATTTATAAAATAGTGTAGAATAAAAGGAAAATACTGAATTGCGTGACGTGTTACTTTGTTGACGTAGTGGTTGTTAGAAGTTTTTTTTTTCAGCTTCACGCTGTATCCCGCACACAGCAGGGTAGGCAGAGGGAACCTCGGTGTTGAGATACTCCGTTCCCCACATTCTGCCGAATTCTGGAGGCATTGCGTGTTGAGTGGCAGAACTCAACGCCGCGCTTTGCCTCGATACCAGAGGGAAGAAAAATGGAAATATAAATGTAAAGAAATATTTCACTTCTTCGAGTGGGAATCGAACCCACAATCGTCGCGTTTACGGTCGGCACCCCTGACCACAGCGCCACGACAGCCTCTTGTTGTTGTTAGAACTTAGAAATATTTAAAAGAAATCGTTCAAGTGCGAGTTGCGACCACAGAGGGTTCCCCGAATACCATGCTTATCATTATAAGTATCAGTATATAGGGAACGTGACTTATACAATTTTATTTGAATTACATTTAAATTTGCAGATGTATCCACTTATTTTTTATGAAATGAACTATAATAGTAAACGTGTAATGATTTTTTTTGTATGTATATAACATACACATGTATAAATGGTAATTTTTTCGGATTTTCCCCTTTTTGACCGACTTCTGTTGGAAAAGGAGGTTATCAATTCGACTGGGTGAATCGAGTTTGAGTTTTTTTTTTTAAATTAGAAAGCTAGTGCTTTCCCCGTATGGTCCCATTTTATTTTTGGTTGGTTTTTTTTTGGTAAAAATTATCAACATACTAATAGTTACAAGGAAAAACATTGTTAAAATTGGGGTCATAAGTAAGTTTCCTCATCGTTGCATTTCTTTTTAACCAACTTCATAAAAGAGGATGTTCTCATTTTAACCGACTTCAAAAAATGGAGATTCCTAATATTTGTTATGTATGTTTAAGTTTGCAAAATTAATACCCAATTAAAATCCATATAATATATAAGTTTTACGTAGGACAACTACTACCTACTAGTTTGAGAAGTAAACCTTGCCAGGGTGAGGTTTACTCATCCCTTAAAATTATATAATAAATTAATTTTTTAAAAAAGGGAAAACCGACTTCAAACAACGTACTAAAAAGTAAAAAAATAATTTTGCAAAGATTTTATAATTTTAAAAATCGAATTCTCGAACTCGAATTCTGGAGGCATTGCGAGTTTTGCGAAATTCAACGCTGGAAATTTAGTATTTTCATTTTAATACAATAAGACAAAATAAAAAGTGGCGTTGAGTTACGACACTCACCATACGATTTAATCCGCCTATCCTGTAGGTAAGTGGGGATAAAGAATCTAATCGAGGCTAACGTTGAGACGTACAAATCATTCTTAAGCAAATAAACAATAACAACGAGAAATATATTATAATTTTGCTTGTTATTTTCCTTAATTATAATACTTGTGGTTTTTGATACAAAAATGCAATTTTAATGATAATGTCATTATAATACTAAAAACAATAAATGGTTTGTTGCTTATTTAAATAATATGTACATTATACTTGTATATAATAATTACCAAATACAAATGATTAATAAACTACATTTATAGACCGGTTATTATTTTAAACCTTAATATATTAGTTTGTTTGGTTATACGCGCTGATCTTAGAAACTGCTGTCTTGAATTGACAAGTTCTTTCTGATTATTCATCACCATTTGCAGATTTGTCGAGCAAGGCTGTATGCTGTAGGCTGTAGGCTGAAGGCTGTATTACATCACGTAAATTGTTTGAAAATAGCCCATTGTAACGGCGATCAGAGTTCTCGCTCTTAAAAAATTTATATTAAATTTAAATGAGTCGTACACAATTCTTAGTTATATCTGTTGGAACACAGAGAGGTATCGTATCAGATTTTCTGACCGTACGTTTGGTAACTTTGGACTCATTTTTTTCATTCGGGACGGATTGAAATCTTTTTTCGGTTTTCTCGAAATGGCCTCTAAAGCTTTTTAGTTACCCATATTCTTTTCGTCTACCCTGCTATGTGGGGTATACAGCGTGAAGCAGAAAAAATCTGACATGTTTAATTTTTTTCGTTTTTCAATGTTTTTCAATTCCGTTATAATATTATGATCGATACAGTAATATTAAATTAATATGACTAGATTAAATTGTAGTTTTAAATAGATTTGATCGCGTAAAAGGACTTTTTTCTTATATCTTATCCCAATTTTTTGTAAGTAACATTATTAAGGTGGGCACAAAGTGTCTCCTATTTATTGCGCCCATGATAAAGCTGCCAGCGACAAGCTAGTTTTTATATTTTTTCTGTTATAATCGCCACTGCCATCTAGCATGACTTTTGTGAATTAGCTCGTAGAGTTATGAAGTACATAGAAAGTCTAATTTTCATAGTTTTCCACAAGGTGGCACATTTTATATAATTATTATATAAATATAAAATATATTATACATTTTATTAACTTCTGTAGCATCTCCGGCATTTCACTTATCGGTCACAGCTCCTCAATTCTAATATGATAAAGTTTCCGAATTTTGGAGAGATAGCTTGTTGAGAGACTCGTAACTAAACGCTGTGTTTTGTCTCGTTACCAAAGCGAGGAAATGAAAATATATAATATTTCATTTCCTTTCCTCGAGAGAAAATCGAATAAACAACTTGTCGCGTTTATAGTGGCTTGTGTTCCCTTATGCCACGTGTGGCCTCCAGAATTATATTGCAATGCTTGTGTAACATTCAGTAGAGGTGAATTTGAACCTACAACTACCGCTTTAAATAATCATCGAATTGTTTTATATAGCATTTGTAATTCTTTATGCAGGTTAATATTTCATGTTATTTAGGTCCCTAAGTACTTTTACAACCTTCATAAATAATGCATACAATCGTATACAAGTTTTATTCACATAACAATGCAATTGATGTCGTCTTGGCGCAAGGGCACACGGGTGCGACTGTAAAAGCGACAGGTTGTAGGTTCAATTCCCACTCGAGAAAATAAAATATTAAATATGTTCATTTCTTCGCTCTGGTGTCGAGGTAAAACTATGATTTTAAACTTCACTAATTAATTATGTAGGTAAATAAAATATGTCTATAAATATAGGTATTAAATCAAAATCTACTTCTATATAACCTTGATATGGAATGGGTGTGTGAAATCGCATTATTTTGAGGAAGCCCGAAAACAACGTGAGAATTTTTAAAGATATTATAAAAAAAAAATCTTTTGTATATTCTTGTAAACTCAATGTTACGGTCACGACCGTGTAGTTAACCTGAGTGTACACCGGGTGGAACCAAATTTTAATTTTCGTTATGATTATTATATTTGAAAAGATTATATATATATATATATATATACATATATATATATTATACCAACTTGTGCTATCAATTCGGCTGTATTTTTTGATGGTTCTTTTTTAAACTGTAGAAATTCACCAAGCTATGTTATAGGAAAAAATAAAACACTTTCCAAAACGAGTTTGAACTTACAATCCAGTAAATATAATGTTTATGTGTACATAAACATTATATTTAAAATGTCATTATCTATAATTGTTTACCTAGACTTAGCTACGTTAGCTAGTTAATGGCGTCTAGTGAGACGCTGTTAGACTGTGCATAAAAAACAATCATCAAACGACGTTGGATTTGAACCTGTGTCTTTTGAAAACTTTTTCCAAGCACTCAGACCACTAAGCCAATTAAAAATATATATATAGTTATAATATATATATATAGTTAAGCTCAATGTATAATCAAGACATATAAATTAGAAAAAAAAGATATTTATTTAAATTTGGCTTACATTTTCCTTCACTACATGTATTAAAAAAAAGATATTTACAACGTAAGTGTGACCTTAGCATTATAATGATCTCATAGCTTTTAAGATGTATGTATATATGTGTAATCGACAATGGCTAAAATGTGATTAACTTCGTACCCTACATGTAAGGTTTATATTTTTATTTAATTTTAATAATATTTAAAAACTAGCGACTGAATCGCGTCTTCGCTTGTTGATTTTCATAAATATTTAGTAAATGAACTTTATGGTTTTCGCGTTTTAATAATAAAACAAGGAAGTAATTTCGTGATCATTGTCATGACGTTCAAAACAATATCTGAGTCTGTCAACCAAAGTCTAAGCCAAAAAGTTTTCTCACATTTAAAAAAAAAATAAAATACAGTAATTAAAACCGCATTATATTCGTTAAGCTGTTTCTAAGAAGGGTGCACAAGTGCACAGGCAAACAGCCAAACAATATCATTATATTGAATTTATTAGGTAGACCTACATTGATATACCCCTAATAATAGATTTTTTATTTATCTTCCACGCATAGACAGCGATCAGTAACAACACTATTTTAATTGTACCGACAGTTCGCTATTTCGCATATTAATAAGAATGATAATCTAACCCACACTTATCGCGTTTACAGTCGCACGTTTGCACGCCTATGCCATAACTGGCCTCAAAATTAATATTTGGTTTACATTTTAATTATAAGACATAATACATTAAGATATTTTCTTTTTACATATTAATTTTAAACATTTACAATGTTTTAATGACACCACTAATATATATATTTTAATTACAATTTATATAATTATGGTTAACGGTTTCCTGTTATAATATATACAGATGACAATGAAAATCGTATAAAAACCTGTTTACCGGTTCAGAGGAAGTAACATAATATACGTTATGTACAAGTATACGTGAGCATGTGGAGGACAACTCCAATGATTTTGTTTTGTGGTAGTTATAAGATTTTTCCTTTAAATACTATATATATAATATATTAAAGGATATGTTTCAACCTAGTGACACACGCAAAGCTGACGGTAGTAACGTGAAATTTGGACAGATGTATATTATTGTAGTGTGGACACCCACTAATTAGGGATTTTGAAAAAAAATATTTTCTAATAGAGGAAAAGTAAAATCTTAACTGAAATAGAGGTTGAAAATTCTAATGGATTTAATAAAAAGATAAAAATATTATAAGTTTTTAAAACGACACCGATATTTATAAAGTTCGAAATTCAGACTCAAAAAAATATTTAATTGAACACCTGTTTCACGTTTTTTTAGAATCCACCCCTAATATATATATATAGATAATTTCATAAATATATTTACAAAATATTCGTATAGTTTAACGGGGTGAAGCCGCCCAGGTCGGCTAGTATAATATATAATACAAAAGTTCTAAAATAACAGTTGGTTAGGCACAGAGAGTAATAAATGCTTTATTCGGCAACAGCAAGGTAGGTACGGAGAACCTAGGTTCAAGGCTCACTATTCTATATCTACACTTTCTGTCAATGGGGCAATGAAAATTATTAATTGAACCGTGAGGAAGTCGCACCTATAAGTCCCTCAACCATCACGAATAAATACGGTCAAGGTGCCATTTTGTTTATGGAAAAAAATCAGGCAAATGAGCGTACGGGTCACCTGATGGTACTTACCACCAGGCGCCCCCTACCCTCTTGCTGACCGCCGTCACGACCCTGTGTAATACCTCAATTTTTCCCAGCCTTATTGGAATAAGCTGGTGTACGGTGACACTGTCCAGTACAAAAAATAAAGGTCAGTTCAATTAAGCTCTTTAATTATTGCGTTTCGAGCGTCTCTGGAAAAAAAGATAGAAAAGATAAATAAAAAAAGTCTAAATGGCATTGACATATAGAATCTACCATGTACACATTTTCTTACTAACCAATTATTATTAGTATTTAATGAATAGATATTTTATTGTTGGAGACTTAATTGTGTCGCATGTTAACTAACGTTACTGCATGACGATGTTGTTTGTTATTATCTACTTATAGTTCTCGACATACCTTCATTCCAATTTTATTATTGAGAACTATTACCCACAATGCATATTTTACAACAAGGGAGCTTCACGTTTTATCCTACATAGATAGGGCATGTAAAGAGAAGAGAGCCTACCTCGCATACTTCCCAATTTTTGAGTCGTCGCGTGTTGGCTGGCAGAGGGAGTAAATGAAAAAATATATATAATTTATTCGCCTGAGTGGGAATCGAATCCATAATGAATCACAGTCAGATCCCATGCCATTGTGTCCCTTAATAGCAGAGTATAGCAGAGTAGACAGATATTCCAATCGTTTTAGATATGCCCAATCGTTTGAAAATCCCAACGGTCTACTCTTGAATACTCTTGAGGTTATTGCTAAGAGGCACAGCATCTGACTATAAGTAATGGTTTTGGGTTTAATTCTCACTCAGAGAAGATAATTAGATTTTTTAAATTCCTTCCTATCTCTTTTCCTTCTTCTAGTAACAACTAATAACACAAATCTTCAAACACGTAACATCTCTAAAATAAAGCGGAGAATGGAGAGTCTTAACACGAGGCTTCCTCTGCCCATCTCTTCATATGCCGCATAAAACGTGAAATCGATAAAAAAACGCACAGGAAAACTAAAATCTTAATCTTAACACAAAATCGTTTATAATATATATATTTTTATTTCTGTTTAATAATTTTATGATTACCATTTGCAAGTTTATACTCGATAGTAGCCGTGTTATTGTTTACACAGAGTTCTCATATTATTACTTTGAGTTCTGCAAAGTGATTTTGCTCGTTTAGCTTAATAAAAATATAAAAAAACTTACTTTAAATTCTGTATGTGTGATAACCATAAAATACAAATTAAATCTAAGAAGAATATGTAAATATACTTATCTATTTATGGGTATATCTATAACAGGATAGGCGGAAAGTTTTTTTTATATTGATACCAAAAATATCGCTTTTTATATATTTTTAAGTATTTAGAGCCGTTAGAACCCACACTTGTGACTTGCAAGCAGTCACAGTACCACTCAACCGTAACGGCCCTTTCACAGTTATTTATCATTAATAATTTTTTAAGCAAATTACATGACAAGTCATCAGTTTTGTTGAAATACTATCTAACTTAACCTATAGCACCGGTCTGCTTTGACACATTAATATTCTTCGTAACTTTCTAATATTTTGTCTAACATTAATTTTATCTTATCTATATGAAGAATGAATTTGTAAATTATTTGGTAATTTTTTTTTTGCAAATTCTAAACAAATTTTGCTAGTAGTTATACGAAATTAAAAACGAATAAACAAAGTAACAATATAATATATTTTATTGAACACATTTACACAACAGATGGTTCTGCATACACACCAGATAATATTATGAGTCCAGTTGATCTTTCCTGAATAAGAAACACGAATTCTTTATTAGCTTCGAAGCGCTGTCCTAAGATCCTGTCTTCCAAGCCTACGATCGTTGACGCAGCAGCCACTGTACCTTCTTCTGTCACTTCCAATTCCACATTTTGCACTGTTTTTGATACATACAACGGACTATCAGATACGCCGGGTAGCTGAGCCTTGTCTTTGTCGAATATCTGCTGTATCCCACCGTACTGCAGTGGTCGGATTAAATCAACCTGAGATGAAATCTTAAAACGAGGTATATAACAATCTATATCAGGTATTTCCCCCGATATCTTATAATCTGACATCCAGTCCAATGATTGAGTCGCCAAATTGCTTAATAATGTTTTCAATGGCATACCGTCGAATGGTAAAAGAATTAACATGGAGTATTGTTCACTTTTCCCGTAAGTCATTTCTAATATTTGTGCTCCAATTGAGTTCGAATCTCCAAAATTGTGCGGTGCTTTGTGATACATCATATTAACGGTGCCTATCGTTTTGCCCTGTGAATTGTAGAAAGCCTCCTCCTTAGTTTGAGTTGGGTCAAAGGGATTGGTCCAGCTTGCCTTGAAATAAAGCGCGTCGACCAATATCAGTCTCAAATTATCGAGTAATTCAGGTCGAACCGCTGAACGGATTTTCCCCTCAGTCGCTACACATACGTAATAATTAATATCACTCGCAAGTTTTGTTGTATTGTTTGTGTCCACAGAGAATACGTCAGTATCATAATACAGAGCAGATTCGCAGAATTCCTGGTAAATATTCAGTGTGTTGTCGGAAAACATGGCTGATTTGCTGTTGATTGTAACATCATCGTCTTTTATCCTCAACAAGGAAGTGACAGCCGAATGTAATAATTGTGTTTCCTTCAAATTCTCCGCCAGTCGAAGCTCTCTCACCAATTCCGCAAAGGTGTCTCCCGCTGAACCCTCAGCTAATAACGAGAATATATTCCAAACTGACAACGGTGACAGAGCCAAGTTCTTGTCACCGAAATTTTCTTGATACGTATACGCATTTTGGAGTAGCTTCAAGGAAAACTCGTTGATCGGATTAAAGTTTATGTTAACTAAATTGTTCGGAGCGGCCGCAACTAAACCGAGGAACGCTACAACCTTCCACATGATATACGACTGGTTAGTTCAGAGTTGGCCGCAGCACTGATGTACTATGAGGCGATACTATTAATTTCAATGGGATTTCTCACGTTTGCATTGAATACCATTAAGTGTTTGTTAAGTAACGTTTATCGCTCGCGTGGCGAATATGCGTGTTGTATGTCCGATACTCCTATATATAGGGTGTTAATGTATTCGTGATATATGAAATCGATTTATTCGATTAATGTTTAATAATCTTATGATATTTTTTTTATTGTTGTTTTTTTTTATATTCTTTTTTTTATTAGAATTATGCACATGCATGGTTGCAACTGGTTATTATCTTAATTAAATAAGAATTAAAAAAAAAAACAGAATAATCAATTAGATTGAGCCAAACATCGACAAAATATTCAACCATTTGCTTTACTATTCTTGAAAAATTGCTCCTTTAGCAAGATTTAATCTCAGTTAGAGACTAATTATCATCTCTAAGTTAAAACTGTTCAAAGCTCTAATTACTCTGAGCACGTCTATATTAAGTCTTGGGTTGTTTCATTCGTCACGAATATTAATCAACGATGGATACAAACATAAAAATCGATTTAGTATTATAAATGGTAACGAAGCGTTCAAAATTAAATGATGTAGCTTCTTAGCTTAACATTTTTAATTTGTATTGCTTCTACAATACATTTGATCTAATCACCAAAAATTTTATGATGAAAGTTCTCCACAGTTTCTGGAAATTTTGGAAAATACTCTTTTTTTTATATTTGACGCCGTCGTAACGAAGTGGTTGTCCCCAAAAGAGACGGCTGGAGGTTATAATTAGTTCATGGGAAATTGAATCATTATAATTTTCTCACTCTGGTTAGAAGACAAAGTGCAGCGTTCAGTTCCGCCACTCTACATGCAACGACTCGACAGTTGCGCGGTGCTTGGAGAATGGAGTTTTTTTTACATGTTCCATTAATGTACAATTAAAATAATGTTAATAAAAAAAATCGTCTTCAAAGCTACATCTTTACATAACTAATCTTAAACTAAAAATAAAAGGTATAATATTTAAATTATATATAAAGTGACCAGTGGTGGCGCAGGGGCACAAAGGTTATGGGTTCGATCCCCGCTCGAGGAAATGAAATATTTATTTAAATGTACATTTTCATTTCTTCACTCAGATGCTGAATAAAATAATAATAACCCAACATGAATACGACAGTACAGAATACAAAACAGCAAGTATACAGAAGTATCTGTATACTTTTATCGATATAACCTCCGCCTTTATTAAAGTCGGTCAAAAATAAAATTGAAATGCTCATATTCAATTGGATTTTCCATATTACATTATATATAAATCAATTTCAATAATAAATAAATGTACTTATTACGAGAATATATATATGATTTATATTAGTTATTTTGATATTCGCTAGCAAGAGTATGAACTAAGTAGGTAGCAATAGGTTCCCTCTGTCTACCCTCTTGCATATTTTTTCAAAAGCGTGAATATTTTTTTCTTTTAGATTTTCTGGTTTACTTGGTTAGTTTTTCGAGTTTTTCGAGTGTTCAGTGGCGTAACTCAACGTCGCCCTTTGTCTTCTTAGAAGAACCAGATTCGGTAACTCGGAAGAGAATTGAACTCACGATCGTCGGGCTTACAGTCAAGCGCTGGGCTGCGTCACCATGACGGTCCCGATACACTAAAAACGGAATATGTATCTGTTCTTATTAAGTAACATCATACGTGATGTGGAACGTAACTTGAACTAACACAACATACTTTGAATGAGCTCAAAGATTTAGATTATACAGAACAATGCCTACTAAGTAGACAGTACGTTCTCAATGGTAATTTCTACATAAGTTTCCACGTTTCCTAATGAACCTGTAGACATAGTGGCTCAGTGGCTGACTATACAGGCGGTGGTTGTGGGTTTGAATCCACTTGGGGGAGGAGTACATTTATTTTCGTTTCCCAGCTTTAGTAAGACAAGGCACGTCGTTGGGTTTCGCCATACGATAAATAGGAACGGTTACGAATTTGGAAAGTGGAGAAAGGAGTTTCTCAACACTAGGTTTCCTCTGCCCACCCTGCTCTAATTATGCGGAAAATTATTATTAAACATTTTTTTTTATAGTTTCACGAAGGCAGAGAGGAACTGGTGTCAAGAGTTAAGACACTCCCCTTATTCCTAAGCTAGATAAATAGAGTTTGAGTTCCACCACGCAACAGAAAAGTGAACAGCAACAACAACAGCGTTAAAAAACTGACAAATACAAATATGCACTGACCGATCAAAGGAAACCATGGATTGACAACATTATTAGTCATTTACAAAGTTAGCTGGTTAAAGGAAAACATATAGGTCCTGGAAATAGATAATATAGTCGTATAATACAACATACTTATGTATTTAAACTTTCTGTTAAGGTTATAAAAAAAATCGAGTATATGTGCCTTGGATACAATTTACAAATAATAGAAAAACCAAAAAAAAATTAGTAAACACGTAAATACCTACTTTTTTATTATTATTCAGTAGTGGTGTAGGTGCACAAGCGTGACAGATAGCAGGCTCGATTCCCAGTTAATAAAATATTACATATTTTCATTTTCTAGCTCTGAATTAATATAATAAGTAATGGAATGACACCCGCCACTTGACACAATGCCTCCGGAGTTCAGCGAAAAGTGTGGAACGGAAAAACTGTCTTCAATTATTTAAACCTTAAAAAAATATATATTTTCCTTTTGTGGACAATATAAAAATATTCAAATTTTTCAAATAATCTTAGCACGTCTCCTTTAGATATAACATAGTATGATATTTCACAAGAGATGTCCATTGTCTTGCGTCGAGGCCGACATAACAATTCGGCTTTCCGCCCTTTCAAACGTTTCTATTCTATGTGCGGATATATCGACGACCTTTTTAGTACTTGACTTCGCTCCAAATTTTTTTTGTCGTATACCCTCTTTAACTCAGGTGGTGTTATTATTTATAATTTGGGTGTTGTGTTTTCATACGATTATTTTTATTTTATAAAAAAGATATGTAAAGATCAAACAGTTTTTTACATTTCCTTGAAATTATACGAATCTAAACCTAAACCTAACCAAGGTTAGGTCAAGAGTTAGGACAGAGGCGAGCCCCTTACGCCTACACTAGGATCGCAAATCTCAGTCCGCTCCGAGTTACTATTTTCTAACAAACAAAACTTAAAAATACAAAAACAATTTTTTTTTGGAATAATAATAATATTACTCCGATCGGGCGTCGAACCCACAGCCTTCTCGTTTATAATCAAATGCTTATATCTAATTGCGGCCACGGTGGATACAGCGTGATGCTAAAAACAATGAAAGCATACAAGCTAAATTATTCACCGGGTTTTTTTCTACAATTGTCTAATAGATGTTTTCAATTTTTTCATAGGCACGATAAGTATTTCAATTTGCATGGAAGATTTGTGTATGCGGGCCTAAATAGTTATGTTATCTATACTTAACTAACTGTTGCCAACTAACTTGATCAGTTCATTGGCCGGCTGTGAAGGTTAAAATTACAATATAAGTCATAGGTTCTTATTATACTTATTGAAATTATTAATGCGACAGTTGTCGTTAATGTGACAGCTTGATATCATCGCTCTGGTGTGAACGTAAAATGCGTCGTTTCGTCGACTTGCATATTGGGCGGTGCGTTGGAAACTGAATGTAATATAACAAGGTTCGAGTGGGAATCGAACCCACAATCGACGCGTTTACGGGCGACACCTTTGTGCCACTGCGCTACGACGGCCTCAATAAGCTTTCTGAACGCGTAATAGTGGATACAAATTTATTCTAAAATAATAATTAATGGTACGAGATATTCTGAAGACGACGTGAAAGAAGAGATACAAGTTTGTCGCTTCTTTAAAAGACAATTGAATTGCATCATAAAATATGTTATTAAAAACAAGTTGTGTGATTATAAAGCTTAATTTCATAATATTCATACTTTATAATGAAACGACAAGTATTTGAACCTAGAACTACCGTAAAATTCATTATTACTACTAGAGATTTTCGATGACTACAAATTGTTCTAAAAAATCTTATATATAATAATATATAAAATATACATTATTATTATTATTATTATTTTTAATTTAACATTTTATTATTTAAATAATATTGGTTAGACTTAGTATAAATGAAAGACATCTATCGTTGTTTTCCAATACTACTTGATGAAAGTTCATTTATATTTGACTCATTTAAACTCTGATAGATGACGCTTGTGACGTCTGACCTTTTACCTTAGAATATGGTTTGGTTAGACAAATTGTGGAGACACATTCAATAAGTTTTTTTTTCTGTTTGAAAAAACTAAATTTTAATATTTTTATATGAGCAACGAAAACCTTTAGAAATATAGATCAGTGGTTAAGTGTGAAATAAATGAATGAATTTGGGTTTTTTTTTATTTTATATATATATATATAATGGAGTTTACGGCGTACTTTTCTTGGCTAAAAAATAAATGTATATTTTTAAGATTCCTTTTGATTTCTTTTTGAAGAACATGTCCAAATTGTTTATAATTTTCAGCCTATTGTAGAAATTTTCTACTGTTAACATTCTTTATTATTATTATTTTTGGTTTAAAGTGTATCAAGAGGGCGTCACTGCTTAGTGGAACAGTATTTGATTGTAATCGCGACGGTGGTGGGTTCGATGTCTGCTGGGTTTCGCCACTCAACACACAATCACTCGAAAATTGAGCGAGGCCTGGTGAACGGAATGTTTTAAATCTTGATTCACCATTAATGTGCTAAATATATGGGAAAAAATCTGCGAAGCTGTTACCAAAAAATATATGATGATATAATAACACCGTATTATATTACAATAGCAGAATAGTTTAACTTAATAAAATAATCGAATCAAGCCCTCAATCATCAGTTATCACCTTCTAATTTTCAACTTTACATATACATATATATATATATGTTCATGCCTTTAGGTATATAGAGGCCGGAGCTCGTATATGTAATATAGGGCATTTACAAATTATACCAGTCTGGGCAGTGGTTAGGTACGCAGCCATTTTGCGGTTAATTAACCGTCGACATGTTATGACATAATTATTTGTGCGTTATTCACGGGATCGGAATTATTCGAGCTTTATTATAAGATGGTTTATTGTTGATTTATTTTTAATGTCACTAGCATCACCTGCGGCTCCGCCCGCTTTGAATATTTATTTCGAAATTTCAAAAGAAAATATTTTTCCCTACCTACTAATTTATTCACCACTAATTCGCCTGAGCTAAGTAACAGTCACTAAAAGGAGTGGAAATTGGAAGTACGGAGTGCTTCAGTAGGTTTTCTCTAAAGTGCAAGTCGGACTGACCCACTGATTCCGCGACACTCCTTTCTCCGTTTTCCTGCCCGAATTTCACATTTTGCATTCAACCGAAAGAAAATTAATTGACCTCACCTACATATATACCTACTTATAAGTTTATTTTAAATTTTATTTACAGTTATCTCTCATATCGATAAAACAATTTTGCTCGTCTGTATGTTCCTATTATTGATGCGTTCGTGCTATACGGCGCAGTAGCTACATCGTTCACAAAATCTTGTTTATTAACAATAACATGACTAATTTCATGTGCGTTATTTATATAATTAATATTTATTATACAATATGTGTGTCGGGCGAATGATTTTAGATATTATTGTTAAATTAAATTGTTATGTTAATTTTCTCTTTGTCGCCTTGGCAACGACACTGCGTCTTAATACAATCTTTCTTTTTTTCAGTTTCCCGCATGTAGCAGGTCATGAGGTCAGAGTTATGTCATAAAATATATTAATAAATATGATGATATGAAAGATGTAACTCGATCAACAGATCTTTCCGAGATAATCCGCCGTCCCGTAGGACAAAGTTTATACACCGTTGAAAGTAAATATTAACTAAAATCTCAATACATGAGACAATTCTTGGTCTGCTTGGTCTGCGGAATAGCTTTAATAATAATAATAATAATAAAATTTTATTTCTATGACTTGATGATATAAAAATATATATAGAAATGTAAAACTATAACAAATACATTTTCAAGACATTTAATTAGTTTCCTGGATGTAGTAGGGTAGGCAAGTGTGTCCTAGTGTTAAGACACTCTGCACACATTCCGCCGAATGGAGGCTTTGGATTTTGAGTAGTGGTACTCAATTTCTCGCTTCGTTTCATTAAAGGAGCGAGAAAATGAAAGTATCAAATATCATTTCCTTCCATTGGAGGAAACCCCCCCATTTGTCACGAGTGAAGACTGGCCTCACCTACCTCACTGCTTTCTGTTATACTAAGTAAATATATTAAATTTTAGTACCTATTTGTCTTAATAATGAACACGCCATTTAATTTTCAATACTTTGCATCCATTTGTTCCAATATAATTGGTGCAAAGACTTCTTCTAATTAAAACTAAATGTATGGTGGCATCGCAGCGTAGGTACTCCAGTCGCAGGAAGACAGTTCCGAACTATTTTGTTAGGGTTTAATGAGGCGCACTATTATTGCTTTATAATTAATTGTTTTCACTGCCGCTATCTGTTTTTGTTATTTCACGAGTTGCTTTGAATCGTAGTTTAGTTTATTTTGTATATATTTTACTGTTCATTTGATAAATTATTAGTTTTAATAACTTTAAATACTTATATATTATATGTACATAGTTTGAGAATCTAAAATACAGCACCATATCGAAGTCAATATTCATATATTTTTTTAAGTTTGATGTTTTAAAAAAAGGTTTTTAAAAAATTTCGTAGCAGATCAGTAGAATAGTTATCAGAGCGAATCTACTAGTATCAAGACATTTCATTCTTCATCCATAGAATAATTTTCGAGACATTGAGTTTTTTAGTGGCAGAACTCAACACCGATCTTTGACTTATTTACCAAAGGACGGAAACGAAAAAGAAATCATTCCACCTAAACGGATTCGAACCCAGTTTACAGATTACCCTGTGCCACGACGGCAACATTTTCGAATCACATTTGTTATGTTAATTAAAACTCCTCATTAAAATCATTATTTCATTATAATTAACGCGTTCATTATTATTTGCCATAGTAAAGTTATTTTAACGTGTATTATTACAAGCCTAAACCAAAATGCTGGCGGTCGTTTATGTAATACCATGTTTCACAGTCAGGCACTCGTAGATACTTTGATTTACTATAACAAGATAAATATTTTGTTTCATAGCAGTTAAATAGATATTCTACAATTCGAATAATTGTATAAGTTCATGTCTGTTCCAGCTTAACCCAAAAACTAGTGAATGGATTTGACTAGGCTACAATATATGTAAAAATTTTGTATATATATTTTTCACGCTGTATCTCGTACGCAGCAAAGTAGGCAATGGGAACCTGGGAACATAGTGTTAAAATACTCCGTTCCCATTAAGTCACTTCCGATAATACCCAAGTCAACCCGAAAATACTGCCGCAGGTAGGGCATTCCACAGTTGTGTTATTATGTGTTATTTATTGCCTTTATTTTTATAATAATAGACTATTATTTTTTTACATTTTTATAATATTTTTCCACACTAAGGAAAGAAAAAAATATTTTTTTGTAAAAAGCTTATGATAATTTCAACGTAGCCCGATGAGAACGTATGGCTTAGTTGGTCACAGTGCATGGACGGTTTTCAAAAGACGCCGGTTCAAATTCCCCTACGATCAAATTTTTATTTTCTAAAAAGTGATAGTCTATTTGTCCAAGAAGGCTCTAGACTATATTGAATAGCGATTAGTTGTTTCGTAAGGTTAAGTCAAAGAGACTTCCCAATTGAAAATGTTTTATTTATCATATAATATATCTACAAATTGTAGTAATTTCGTGTGACCACGCGGGCGAAGCCACAGTTAAAGTTTTTCAGATATATTTCAACTAAGCTACGATGTTTCTAGCACATATTCTAAAGCTATTCAATGACACGCCCAATTTCATTCCGTACTTCACAAACTTTGTCGCGAAAAGTTTATAGCGAAAATCACGAATGTCAAATTCCAGTCACGTAGACCGGGACTCGAACTGACGACCCCATATAGATTTACTTTACATTTCGTCGTGTCACATGATGGATTGAATATTGTATAGAATGGAATACGCTTTAGATTTTTATTCTGAATTTTGAAAGAATTGTGCAATATTGGCAGCTTTTCTGTTATAAGGATTCGTTAAACACATATATATGACTCATATTTTTTGTGTTTAGCTTCACGCTATATCCCGCACATATCAAGGTAGAAAGGGAAAACCTAGAAAACTAGTACTAAGACACTAGGTTACCATTCAGACATTTTCATTGCCTACTTTCCGTCAAATTCTCGAGTGTTGAACAGCGGAACTCAACACCGCTAGAAGCTAGTTTTCAATTTTTCATATAAATATATTTAAAATATTTAATATTTCGCAGTAAATTATAACTTGTATTATACCAACATATGGTAAAAGGCTAACGAAATGCTGTATGCATATTGTTCGCACCGTATCGCACGTATCCCACTATAGACTATACTACGCTATAGCAGCAACTAGATAATTTCTCATGGGATGTAACTATACAGGGCTGAACAAATATGAATATTTAATGTGAATGTTTAATTATATTTTTGATGTTAACTCAAATTTTAAACTGAATTTTTAATTTTTGGATATGATAAAGTGATGCCGTCGTAGACGTAGCGCAGTCAGCCTCTGTCTGGAAACGCGACATATGAAGTATGAGACGTTTCATTCCCCACTTTCTGACACACAGCCGGGACATGAAAATAAATATCATCAAATCCATAATCGTAACACAAAGTTTAGTTTCTTTACTTATATACTTAGATTATAAAAACCTTTATAAACGTAAGCAGAATCTGGAGTGTGACTTCACTTGGTTCTATCCACCTGTCATAAGATATGAAAAAATTGGGATATGAAAGAAAAAAATATATTGAAGTAGAAGAAAATGTCTGAATAGTGATGTACCTATCACACCCCTATTTAATCCCAGTAAGAGACATTCGGACTTCATAGTGATGGTTATACAAGTATCTTGATATCTGGGTCGCATCCCTAGGTAATATCTGTAATCGATAAGAGAGCGATACTGACAATACAACATGATGGATCATAATTTTTTGAAAATAAGCTGTTATTTAAAAAATATATACATTTTTATATTGTGTTTTAAAAAAATATTGTATTTAGATACGTAAAATGTATTTGTATGTAAAGCTTTTGATATTCTTAAGTTTTTTTATTTCCCGTACATAGCAAGGTAGGCACAGGTAACCTGGGATCTGATGGCGAGTTGATGGCGGAATTGACGCCGTGCTTTACCTGGCTTGAAATGAAAATATTTAATAGTTCATTTTCCTAAGTGGGAATTTAACCCACAACAATCGCGCCTACAGTCGCACTCTTGTGCCCCTGCGCCACAAGCGACTCTACCGATGACCTACTCACAAATATGTATGTATGCTTAAATAAATACTGGATATAAGGAAAAAAAAATAGTTCACATTATATCCTTATAAATTAAATTTCGATTTATTTATTTTTTTCTTGACACAATCCTTTTCATAGCAAATAAAAATAAATATATCTTCATACAATTGTATGACAGTAAAAATAATCTACAGAATATAAGTTAAAATATAAAAGTTATTGAAAATATAAAGCAAAGACGAAGTCTAAGCTCGGAGGCGTGAAGCGATCCAATTTCCTATACACTGTGGTGTGATTCGAAATATTGAATATCGTAGCGAAGTTACTACTGGTAGGTTTGTTTTTGGTAAATGTTATATTATTTTCATTTAGTTCTACTGCTCTTGTGAGAATAGAATGGACAGAGTGGACATAATATAATATATAATATATAACCAGGGGTGATCCTATTCTAAGCCGGGATCACACGGCAATTTGTCTGGCTACCAGAGCGAGGAAATGGTTATTTTATATAATTCAACTCCCCGAGTGGGAATCGAACCTACAAACATCCCGTCTACAGCCGCAAGCGAGTGCCTCTGCTCCACAACGGCCTCCGAACGTATACTTGTATATTCCTCTATTTACGTTTTTCCGCAAACCAATATGCAATATCTCCAATTCGAAAGTAAAACAAAAACACGGAGTGTCGTAACACTATGTTCCCTCTATGTTACATAGAGGGAACATAGTGTTACGACACTCCGTGTCACACACAGCGTTAAACTAAAAAAGAAAAATAATTTTAATTATCCAATCAAATCCCTGAATTTATTAATAAAAGTATTTATAATTCCAGTTAAGCTAAAACATTTATATGAAAAGATAAAATAGATAACTTTGGAACTTCAGGATAACTTTGGGAGTCCTTATTAGTATTGTTGTAGGCCAATAAAGAGCTTTGATGTAACTAAAGCGAGTTCTGTTAACGATCGAAGTTCGACAAATTAATTGTTCATTCGTGCTGGAATGCATTCGATAGCCTCCCTTTGTGTGAATGAATGTCTATTTAGTGTTTAATACAGAATGAATGATTTGTAAAATAGAGTGACCACACTATGTGTTGTACAATGTTGGTATTCATTTTAAGATTTACCGCAAAAAGTTGAGTCATGTAACATCTCGAATTTGAACGGAAAGAGTAGAACGGAGTGTCTCGACACTAATTGCTCTTTTCCTATCTAGTTATATATGTACTCCATAAGAGCTGAAGAAGTTTTATTTTAATTAACCCAATGAATGTACACTGTAAAACTTTGGTTATAATCAACAAAGATTTTCATTTACAAAAACATTGTTTTCATAAAATACTCGCATAATATAATAGAAGTCTGATAACTTACAAGTTTCAAAACCAAAAGTAAAGTTGTGGAACGCGCTATAATTATAAGTCCACGTGTAAAGTTATCCACAAGTATTGACATTCAACCGGCGTACTTGTTTGCTAATAAATTACTAAGTTTCTCAGTACTTCTCCACGAGAAACTTCTCGAATATCATTAATTCTGAGGAAGTTTCAATCGCGGCAATAATCAGCGTGGGCTTGAATATTCATTATTATGTTACATTTTCATATGCGCGTCGTCGAACTCGTAACTTTTCCGATATGACAAGGGTTATCAGGGATTAGATTTTATGGTGATGATATTATGGATGTTGCTTAAGGATCCTAAGAATTTTGTTAATGTCAAGAAAAACATTTTTATTATCAGATTCATACTGTATCCCGCATATAGGATAGGCATATAGGCAGGATAGGCAGTAGTAGACACTTTGTTCTCCAATTATTGAGGTATTGCGTGTTGAATAGCGTAACTTAACGCCTCGCTTTTGCCTTGGTACCAGAACAAGGAAATGAAAATAATAATAAATAACCCACAATCATCGTTTAATGTTACACTCTTGTGCTCCTGCGCCACGACGCATCCAATCTAGATTGTAAAAAGTTTTTTTCTTACATTTCGTACTAGTTGTGCATTGGGGTTGTCGGGGGCGCCAAAAACATCTGAGTGTAGTCGCGACGTGTTTGATTTTCATTAACAAGACATAGTGATGAGTTTCGCTTATCACGTAGTCTGATAAAATTAGGCAGAAAGTGGGTAACGGAGTGTCTAACTCTACCCATTATTTGTTTATCTACGTGAAAAAGCGTGAAAAAACGTGAAGCTGAAAAAATGCAATGACTCCATACTCAATAATTTTCGTGAATTTTCAATTGATATTCCGATGCCTTTCACAAGTTACTCTACTTTAATCAGTGATGGCACTACGTCATTTACAGTTGTATAACCATTTCAAAAAAATCCTGACTTTCCATCGCTTCCTGGAGCCAGGACTGTTGAAATTCACTCTTTTGTATGTATCCTTTAAGTACTGTTTTACTTTTACGTGTAATGAAATACAGCGTTGGATCCTTGTATGGAGGTTGGAAAAATGTGTGACTCTCATTATTGTTCACTAGACATTTTACCTGACTTTCATTTATATTTAGATATGTAATTTTGTATATTAAATGGGGTTTCTTTGGTTCTGACAGAAAAAAATATGAAATTTTTGAATTCTAAAGTATTCTGTTTATTTACCAGATTGGAAAATTGGTAGTAGTTGTTTTCTAAATAAATGTTCACCCAACTGGGAATCAATCTCACAAATTAATACATAGATTTTTTTTGTTTTTTTATGAAATTTTATCCGTTCTCAGCCTTTATTCGAGACATTCCTTGATAAGTAGCGGAACTCATAGCTGCATGTTGTCTTATCTGAACACTCCCTCAAACAGAGCTTCTACTTACAATCAAAGTCTATTGCCAAATACTGTTCGATACTGTCTGACAACCAGCTTTACTTATACTTTGCGCGGTCGGTCAAATGGAAATAATTTGTAGGTCATTCTCTCGGAAGCTTTTAAGCCTTCCCGATTATCCTACATTTTTTATTGATGCTGGGCTCCTATTGGTTTCATCGTTCCTATCCTGCACATAAATATTTTTTCAAAATTAGGTCAATAGTTCCTAAGTTTAGCGCGTTCAATCAAACAAATTTTCCCATTTTATAATATTAGCATAAGTAGATATAAATATGATCAACGTACAAACAACACTATGCGATCATTTTTATATGTACGTATTAATCAATATACACTTGATATTTCAAAGGCATGAGACGTCATTAGTGGTCCGACTCTCCAATTAACGTTATCAATGATCCCGAACTCCTGTTTAATATTGTTTTTTTATCTCAATCCGCAGTTATTGTACCTGTCTTCTTAATTATAAAAGTTATAATTGAAAAATATAAATAAAAAAAAATAATTCAATAAATATACCTATATTGATAATTGAAATAATTTATTTTTCTTTTTTGGGTATTAAAAATACGACCCTATATCATCATGGTGAACATTGTAGTCATTTGAGACCAATTGAGACATTGCGCCTTGAGTAGCTGAACTCTACCACGCGCTATCCCTTGTTACCAGATATCAGTTAAGTACTGTTGAATTTACTTACTGTATCAGGTGATATTAGATAATTAATCATAATTTTTTAATGAAAGTCTCTTAAAACAAAATTTAGATGTTGGTATAAAAATAAGAAATATGTTTCTTCATTAAACTTTTTCTAGATATACAATTCAACATTGACTTCATGAATATGATAATCGGAAACGTTTATACCTACAGAGTTCGGCCAGAGAAGTTGGCGTTAACTTTAACGGCATTGATCCGAAGTTAAGTTATGCTCAGTTATCCATTACAAACTCTTCACTTCCTGACCATTCAATTTCAAGTTTTTATTATTTGTTAATTTTTTTAAAGAGAAGATATAGAGGAGATCTTCAGTCATTTGTCACTTGATGAGAATATTGGGACTAAAATTAGAGATTAGATAAAAAAGAAATAAATAAATAAGAGAATAAAGATTCTCACAAAGACATTATATAATATCAAACAAAATGCTCGAACTATTAAGCATCAGCAAATAAAACAATAAATTAGTATCCCTCACCGAGCGGGAGTCGAACCCACAACAAAAAATTATAGTCACACATTGTGCTGCTGCGACACGACGGGCTTCAAATATAATATAAAATACATAAAACATATACGAACGAAGATTCCAATTTGCTGAAATTTTATTCGCATAATGCCCTAAAATTAGTTCGGTGAGCGCCAACGCCCGTAATTTCGCAACTCAATAAAGGACAATTTGTGACGTCACGAGCAGACATTTTGTGTACGCCGTGTAACACAAGATGGAGGTGACAGCTAATATTTTGGAGGGAAAATAAATCTTATATCACGTATAGATTTTTCTTTTATCTTGATTTATAAATCCTTTAAAGGCTTAATATTTTATTGAGAAATTTTATTTTGAACATTACAACTTATGCATTCATGGGTATGATATTCTTTGTAATTTTTCTTTTCACTAGTTAGATATAAATAAATATAATAATATATTCTGTAAATATGATTAAAATACTCATCAAAAGGCATTTCTTATGTAATTCCTTACTTATGAAACACCTTAAAAGTTTCTCTTATATTAAAACTTGCATAAAATATTACAAATTAGATTATAAGTTCGATATCTGGATTAGGTAGTGGTTATAATATTATCTTAATAATTTTATAAGCAAAGTATAGTTTAAATGCTGTCTGTAAATTCCAACTATATTTGTTCGGAAAAAAAATCTTTCTTTTAGTTTTTAGTTTATATAAAAGTTTCACGCTGTATCCAATTCCTGTCAAATTTTCGAGGCGTTGCGTGTTGAGTGGCGGAACTCAACATCACGCCTTTGCACTTTTACGAGAGTGAAGAAATATTAAATAATTCATTCACTCGAATGGTAATCGAATCGATAGTTGTCGCATTGTACTTTATATTTCTGTCAACTATTTCATGATAATGTGTATTACATTTTTATAACAAGTGGGTAAAATTTCTTCGATTTTATTTTGGCCTAATAAAAAGCGCGGCGTTAAGCTCCGCTACTTCGAAAATGCTGCTAAAATGCCTTCGAAATTCTACGGAATATAGGGAGTGTCTTAACAATAAGTTGCCCCTGCCTATCCTGCTATGTGCGGGATACAGCGTGAACTTGAATTAAAAATTCTTTATTCTCCATCAGATTCTCCATTATATAAGAAATAACATATCCAAATTTAGAGCTCCCCGATTTATTGTTTGGTTGGATTCCACACATAATTATTTCTGACCGCTGCAATATGCTAAATGAAAATTAATGTATACGATATTAGTTCATATTTATATAAGTTTAAGCATCATTATAGGTCGGCTGTGATTATAGCGTTTCAACCTTTAACTGTGGTGTCCGTAGACCCAGTTTTAATTTCAAATAGTAAAGGATTTTCTGGATTTAATATTCGGAATCACTTAGTATTTATTTATATTATTTACTTATTTATACTAATAAAAACCCATATATAGATTTTATTTATAGAACATTTACTTCTACTCTTATTCTTTAAAGTAAGTCCATGTTGGTCTTTCTGTAAGCGCTACTATTGTGGGATCGATTCCCGCTTGGAGAGATTAATTATTTTTAATTTCTCGCTCTGTTAACAAGACAAGCGCGATTTTGAGTTCTGCTGCTTAAGACGCAATGTTTCGATGATAAGTGGAGGGGACTATCTGCCTTTTTCACTAGATTCCCTTTGGTAACCCGCATATAGATGCGGGATACAGCGTAAAAAAAATTAAAAGTTTCAATATGGAGATCACGGCGCTCTTAACCCTAGGTTATTGACCTACGTTGGAAAATATGTAAACAAACAAAATATTTCGAGTGCGCGTAGTTCTGAAATGAAGAACAAACTTTTTTTTTTCAGCCTAGCGCCGAGTTTCTGCCAGACTCCGGAATTTATTGATGATGATAGGAACCTAGTTATAAGATACTCCGTTCCTTACTCTCCGCATATGTTTCCATTTTCGAGATATTGTGTGTTCCGTGGAGGAAAGGAATCCAATACTTTGTCTCGTTCCCAGAGGAGGGAAACTGACGTATGACGACGATATTTAAAAAAAAAACAATAAATTTAAATAAAAAACATCACCGAACTCAGAAAACGTAGGTACTATTGTGGGGAAGAGCCAAATCTGATAGTTGTATATTTGATTTGGCACGGCTTCCGCCGCCGCGCGCGTTGTGTTCGCGTGAAACGTAATATTTTATACTTTCAGCCGTTTGTAAGCTTATATACTGTTTAAAGAGCTTTTATTTCAGCCTTATCTAATACAAATAGATACCTATAAATAGATGCACTCTAAAAGGAAACTGACATTTTAACATTTTAAAAGTTATATTCCATTCTAAGGAAAGAGGAATGGTTTTTTGACTTTCTAAAATTTGTATGCAGCTGGAATAGAACCCGCTTCTCATCAAACTTGTCCATGCGCTTTAAATACCGTACCATTCGTTCTACTTCCTAGTCCCTGTACCTGCTCCTGTTTCATAAGGAACATTTTACACCCCCTTAACAGACATTGCGTGACAGCAGGTGGAACTCAACGCCACCTTTACTTGTATCAGATTGGGGAAATAAAAATAATTTAAGGACTGGTGGGGATTGAACTCATGGTCATCCCGTGTAGATATATTTATTTGAGAAAAGGTATATAATTTTACGAGGCAAAGCTGTTAAATATCACTACTCAACACGGCAAGTCCCTTTAGGAGAAAATTGGAGAACGAAGTATTTTGCTTCTAAGCTTCTCTGCTTATCTTGCTGTATGCGGGTTACATTTATAATAATTAGCCGTATAATAGTTAGTGGCCGTCATGGTTACAAAACGGTGCGTTGAGTTCTGCCACTGAACACGCAATATCTTCAAAATTGGGCGGAAAGTTAGTGTCTTTACACTTTGCCCAATAAAAAAATGAATAAAAAAAGCAAATAAATAATTATTTTTATTATATAATATAAAATCCACCAAAATCGGTGACGAGGTTCCTGAATATGTCACGTCAGAGGGAAACGGCGTGACCGCACAAAATTGGAATAATTAATGCATGCAATGCGAACTTTACTACGAAATGTATATGACATATTTAAATTAATTACCCATTCAGCCTTTTCAATCGGCTTATGTTTACAATTTATTAATTTCGTAAATTATAGTTGATATACGAGTAAATGTTTTTAATTTGTAGACTTATTGTATAATGAATAAAATAAATTAAAATTATTGGGTCACATTGAAAAAGCTATTGAAAAGGCAAGATGTACAGACTTTTGTTGCATTTTTATTTAGTTAACATTTATAATAAATAAACTTTTAAATCTCCATAAATATATATCCATAGAGGAGGGTAAGGGAGACCAAATTTCCCCATATCGCAAAGTAGATAAAGAGAGCTTGGTATTAGGTACTAAGCTCCGCGGATCGACAAATTTTCACTATATGTGGAACTCAACGCCGCGCGTTGTCTACCAGATTGAGGAAATTAATAAAAAAAAAAATTCACTCCTCCGAGTCAGGATTGAACCCACAACCAGCGCGTTTCAGTCAAACGTTGTCAGATTGCACGATGGCGATCAATTAAAATATTTTTTTTAATGTTATTAAACGAATATTAACCTAATTTAATAGTAAATGTATTAAGTAAGTTAACATTTGATTAAAGTGGAGCCTGCTCTGGCAATGCGGTCATATCAAGATAGAATGTGTCGCGGCAACCACTCAAATGAACTATGAAATTCCATAATTTCTGCTTCCAAAATGTAAATATTTAAACGTAATTTAAGTAAACAATAATAAAATATTTATATCATGACCTGAATGAAGTAATTAGAATTTATTATTAGTTATAATCGTTTTAATAGATCGAGGTAACTATTGTCAAAATACCCCTAACATGTTTTATAATTCAATATTGTATTTCAAATAAGGCAAAACCAAATGGAAAATATATTTTTTATATCATCGTGAAGGAATTTCCCGAGTGGAATAAAGTAAAAATAAAAGGAAATTTATTCATTTTTCATCTAATTTAGAACTGAACTGTTTATTATTTGTTATATATATATATATTTGTAATATAATATTTCAATATGTCAAACCGAATATGCCACACCAAATAATTAACTAAATTCAAGTTTCATTGTTCAAATACAAGGGCACAAGTATGAAGCATAAAACGCACTCATTTCTACATTTCCATAATTCAATGAGACGGCAGCGTAATGAGGCGGCGTGAGATTTGCGGTAGGACTGTACGACTTTATAACGAGGCTGCCTGTAGTGCAAGCGTGTTAATTATGTTTTTATCTGCTTCCAGGAACCTAGTGTTAAGACACTCCGTTTCCCATTGTGAGTGTTAACGTACGTGCCACGTTACGGCAATAAAATGCAACTATTTTTTTTTTTTGATAATGCGGGCGACGCCACGGGTCGAGTCGAGCTAATTGATAAATAAGCAATAAAATTACCGTAGATATTTCTACGGTAATTTTATTATGACAGAATTTTTGGAAACGATTTTTAACCTTTTAACAAACAAAGACTGAAAGAGAACAAAATTGAGAAATAGTGCAACTTCTAATCGCCTTGTAAATTTGTTTTTTTTAAACTTATTTAACTATCTTATTTCCTCAGTCTGGTGACAAGACAAAGCGGAGTGTTGAGCTCTGTCATTCAACACGCGACGTGTAGCAAATAAGTACGAAGAATTAAGCGTCGACTTCGTCGCAGTCGGGTAAAAAGAAAATTTACTCACGACTCACGAGTAGAGAAATCATTACATTTTATTTGGTAGATACATTATTACGCTTCAACAAATCTCGTAATATAACATTTATTACGTGAGATTTATCACGTCACCGCCGGAGGCATATTTTCTTGCATGACGAGAGATCGTCAATTTTATCAAGATAGCAATATGACAGATTTTTTGTGAGAGTAATAGTTGTTGAAAGTACTTACTGATATCAACGTTTTATCATTTTTAGTTTCACGCTTTATTCCATATTTAATATAGCATTCCAAGTTAGGGAGAGATAACTTAGCGTTGAGACACTTTCCACACAATTTTCAAGACATTGCGTGGTAGGTAACTGAAGCTTTCTATTCTTACCAGAGCGAGAAAATCAAAAAAGACATTTCACCTAGTGGTAATCCAACCCACAACCATTGTGTTTATAGTCACATGTGAAGCGAATATTTCTGTTTGTAAATTATTTTTATTTTTAACCACGTTTTATACTTCTGTTTCTAAATCTATACCATTTGCTTCGCAATTTCTTGCTAGAAGGATTTTAATTGACCTTTAAAGTATACTGTAGTATACTGTACTCTACAATCATCGCGTTTATAGTCAGATGCTGTACCACTGCGGCCTACATCGCGTTCTTCGCCAAATAATTGCGTCAATAAATTATACCATACATAATAAATATTATTTATTATATATCTGACAAATACACAATAATGAATATGCTTCAAATAAGCGTATTCGAGAAGGAAAAATACATTTTCTGTAGATTCAGAGAAATATCGGAGATCGTTCGATCTCAGAAGACAAGCAGACATCTAATCTACATAATGCCAACGTTGAATGAAGGATTTTTCATATTTGAAGCTAAGCTCTAGAACTTTATGTTTTTAATAAGATATATGTTATTCAGTTTTTACACACTTAAATTGAAATTTGAGGCCGTCGTGGCGCAGCAGCAGTGTTTTTTGTGAACGTGGATACAATTTTCGCTTCAGGGAATAAAAATTTTTAATTTAGCTCGCTGTTAATAAGATAATGTGCAATTAGGACCTTTAAATTAACAATTTAAATAATTAATTATTTAAAATTAATAATTTAAAGAAGGTACTGCTTTTACCCCCTTCCCCCCTTCATACTCTTGTTGAACTTTTGCTTGATATAATGTCTGATTGGATGACAGGCATGCTCTCAGTCAAAACAAATGAAATTGATCTGATTGCAATAATTTCATTCAAAACTGTACATGAAATACGTGGTAGGCATTTGAAAAATCTAACTTTATTTACTCACTTATATCAGTATACCCATTTTTTTTAATTTAAATTTTAAGTCCAGCCAAGTTTAAATTAACAATGCAATAAAATAACATAGCTTTAACTGTACTACAGACACAATCTACGTAAAGACTCCTTTCCCTAATCCCGATAATGGATGAAGATTCCGCGGATCTGAGAGACATTGTAAGCGATCTGTCCAATAATTGTATGGAGAATGCTTTTATTTAAATAACAAATGCTATCATGTTTGATTGGACACGATTGTGAGTTCGATTCTTTATAGCTTCAGGTAGGCAAAGGAACCTGGGTAACCTAGTATTAATACATTTCGTTATCCATTAAGATACTTCCGTTCTCCACTTTCCGCCGTATTCTCGAGGCATTATGTGTTGAATGGCGGAACTCAACACCGCGCTTTTAGTCTGAATTACTTTCATGCTAATATGCGTTCTAATAACATTATAATTTTAAAGAAAATATTAATGGATTAATAATTAAATTTTCGACCAATACAATAATAAAATTTCATTCCCTACATTGGAAATCGAACCTACACCCGCCATGTCCTGATTATTATATATTCATATTTTATTAATTATATAAATATCTATCAAAAATTAAAATACACACTTACACAAATATATATGTGAGCAAGAATATTTTCTACTTACGTTTATAATATACATATGTTACGTATAGTGCATATATCGTACGGTATTTACCCAATTTCTTATAAAACGTCGAACTCATCTACATCAACCTTGCCCTTAAATCTACATCACACTTTAATACGTCCTCATCTGGGAAACAGAACAGTTTTCTAGGTCATTCGTTTCAGCGTAGGCTTTCAAAAGCTTTCCCCCTTGTGTACGCTACAGTGAGACGCAGAAGTCTTATCAATATAGCACTGAATATTGCCTGGGTATAGTTTGAAAATAGTTGAAGCTTACCAAGACTTGTGTATAAATTATTTTTTTTTGCCTTATCTTAAATATAAATATGAGATTTATATTAAAGATAATCTAAGAAGCTTCTCTTGACATATTATATATACATATATCGACACGTAATTTTGCTTAATTAATGTTCAATGGTCGATCACATAAAATTTAAATTTATTAACAAAAAATCGCAATAAGAAATCTCATATTTAGCTTGGTTTACCTAAAGATTTTATTTCTTTTTATAAGTAAGCAAACAAATATGTTCATCGAGACTTGGCTGGTTTTTGGTTGAAGTTTTTTTTTGTAATATGCTGGTTTTCACTTGATTAGTGTAGTAGCGCTCTTAATACCATAAATCAGACTGGATAGGAGTGACATCTAAATCATATATAGCGTGGGCAAGAATATTTTCTTCATATTAGGTTTTCTTATTACACTTTGTTGGTACATACATACATATGTACATCAATAGAAGAGGCCCATCACACTGAATACATTTTGTATACATTTCCATATCTTCTATAGCGCCGAGCTCTTAGGATTCTTCTACAGATACTTCAGTTTCGTCGGGTCTTACAGTACTACAGATCTTCGACGTTCCTTTAAATCCTACCCCTATAACAAATTTCAGCTTTCTTGCTTAATGGGAATGGGAATTATACGCCAAAAATTGTAAGAAAGTGGGGAAGAGAAGTATCTTAACATCAGGTTCTCAGGTTCCCTCTGCCTTCAGATCGACTTCGATGAACTTCTCAAGCCGACAGTACAGTTAGGACAAAGTGCCGTACAAGACGCAATATCATTTTCATACGAAGAAAATTTTATCAAACATCCCTTTATATTCAGTTGCGTTTGATAACAAATTTTGCATACAATCTTTACTCGTGTAAATTTTCTGTCATATATTAAAATTAAAAAAAATATTTTATAATAACTTTTTTGTGTTGACCATACACGCGATTGTTGTACGTTCGATTTCCACTTTGGGAATGAAATTTTATTATTGAATTGTCTTTAACATGAAAATGTTAGTAGTACACGAAAATAATTGATATTAGTTAATGAATAATTTTGTATTGCCAGCGGGCGCAGCCGCTAGAGGAGCGGATCGCTAGAGTTTAATATTTTCATTTCTTCGCTCTGGTAACAAGACAAAGCTCGAAGTTGAATTCCGAACACGAAATCTTTGGAAAATAGGGCAGAATGTGAAGAACGAGGTATGTTCAAACTAGGTTTCTTCTGTCTTATAGTCTACGAGTATATACGAGATACTCTGTGATGCTGTTTAATTTTTATTTTGTACTGAATTTATGGTATAAAATCGGAAGTGTTCATATAATACAATTTTAAAAGTAGCATGTAGCACTTGAAACGTAATAGAAAAATGTGGCTTCAGCTGACTCGCAGAAACTGACGTCTATACAATTTCGAAATATATTTTTATTTAAGATCGTTTTCGTGTAAAATTTTATAATAATACGCTATTTGTTTTAAGTTCCTGCTTTTGGTATGAAATTATGTGGAAGTCATTGCATGTACTCTCGGGGGAATAAATTATTTTCATTTTCCCTCTCCGGTGTGTACGCTGGTTTACGGCGTTGAGTTCCGCCATTCAACACGAAATATCTTGATAATTGGGTGGTACATGGGGAACGGAGTGTTTTAAGAATGGGTTTCCTCTGCCTACCCTACAATGAGGGATAATGTATAAAGCCAAGGGCCCAAGAGGGATATTGAAACTACAAAATAATGTACGCCACAGCAGGCTTTTGACATCATTTGAAATGAGACGTTGAGTACCGTTCACTATCACGCGAGTTGAGAGTAATCTAGTTAATATTCTATTTATTAGAAATGTTTTTGGAAAATTTAGATTTGAATGAGTTTTTTTAATGTGATCATACGATTTAAGTGTATTTGTGGAAAAATTATTAATTATTTTAGCATATATCTCTTAAGTGTAATGCACATAGGAAATAGTAATTTGAAATTAATTTTATTTAGCTTTGTTTTTACAAAATGTCATATTAGAAAAATGTTAAGTTATTTCATTTTTTAAATACTAAACTGGGTAAACAGAAAAATAGACAAAAATTTTTTTTTTTGTTTGGGTTTTGGAAAAGAGTTCCATCACAATGTCTTGGAAATTGGGCGAAAACTGGGGAACAAAGTGTCAATTTCTCAACTTGCATTAGGTTCCCTCTGTCTACTTTGCTATATCCGGCATACACACCGTATAGCTAAAAAAAATCATTCATAGAATATATAAAAGTATATACTAGAAGGACGATTCTTACTTAGTTTACATTCTTATTTAATTAGCTTATTGCTTTCATTAATTATTACAAAATAAGGATTATCCATTTGATAAGATAATAATACGTGTATGCTACCGATAAATTTATGATAACAGTGTAGTATTATCACAATCATTATTTGGAAGAGACGTTGATTGTGTAAACAAAATGACTCCAAAAAAGAAAGAAAAAAAGAATTCAAATGAAAATGAGAATAAAGAAACAGAAGTTAATAAAGAAGTCAAAAAGAAGAGTAACTTTGTTGTAAGTATAATATGAATTGTTTTATATAGAATATAACTATATGTAGATATATAGTGAAATTTGGACAGATGTTTATTTTCATAACGTGAAAACCCACTAAGAAGGGATTTTAGTGCATGTTTTAACCCCTGTGTTGTGAAATAGGGATTAAAAGTTTGTATGGAAAAATGTATAAATTTTTTTTTCGACACCGATTGTTGTAAAATTTTAAGTTCAGACTATTAAAAATATTTCATTGAAAACTTTTGTTTTTGTTTAAAAAAAACAACTTTTCGTTTAATAAAACTTTTTATATTATAAATAAAAAGTTTAAAATTATTTACTTTAAAGAAATTGGTTTTCAATTGTATCATAATATATTTAATTATATATAAATATCATAATAATAAGAAAATAATTCAGATTACTAAATTAATAATAGTGGTTTAAGCGGACGAAAACGCGAGCGGGTCCTAGTATAATATATAGCTTCGAATAGCGTAATTAATAAAAACAGCTTCACACTGTATCCCGCACACAGCAGGGTAGGCAGAGGGAATGAGTGTTAAGACACTCCGTTCCAAATAACGATTTTTTAAATAATTTTTTAAACTATTTTTTACAGGTAACCCAATTATTAATATCTGCACTAGGCATAGTTTTATCAATATCATGTTATTACTTCTATACAAGTTTTTTATACACACCCAGTTTGCCAAAATTCGATATGGACGTTACTTGGGGACCGAACAGGCAAGATACATCTATACGCCCTTTTAGAATTACTTTTACTGATTCAGTAAGTATTTTTTTATATTGAATTATTTTATTAAGACAAAATATTATTTTATTAAGACCTACCGTGGTGCAAGAGAGAGGCGAGGTGCGTGGTGAGAATCGAACCCACAGCCGTCGCGAATGTAGACGCAGTGCTGCGGCGATATGACGGCCTCGATAAATATTTTTCTAGGTAATTACTTAAGCTTTGTATACACAGAAAAATATCTTTTGTTTTTAGCAACACGAAAAATTATAATTAAAGGTATATTTTGTAACATCTATTGTTTTATGTTTGATAATATTTTCTATTGTTATCATCGTTTTGATTTCGAATATTGTTTGTGCTCAGAAAGACTAAACAGCGAAGTTAGTCCAATTACAAGTTCTACTGATAATTAGTTGAGAAGTTTCTAACAAAGTTTTGATAATATTTAGACATTTTACCAAGTTCCGCTACTTTCGTAGTTGCGTATGTAACGTATATTATTACCGTTTACGGTGATTGGCAAAGTTGTTGAGGGTTCAAGTCTGCCAATTGCTAATAAAAATGTTTTTCTCCTCATATTTATCCATATTATCTCTGTTATCTTTTTCAAATATATAATTAGGAAAGAGAGCGTAGAGATTTTTCTTACAATTTTTTTTTAACTTTTTAACTTTGTCATGTTTATAATTATAATATTGATTACATTAGCTAAATATTTATGTACTTTTGTGATATGATATTTTTTTATTTTTGAATTCGGTCCTTTAGAAAGCTTGTGTGGGAACACTATTCCAGTATGTAGAGGCCCCTTGGAGAATATAAAACTGTTTTACTGTGAAGCGTCAGCTAGGATCCATTGCTGAGTAACGAGTAGTAATTACCCGGGGACCGACGGTTATTCAAATTCAAAATATTTTTTATTCAAATAGACTATTGTAAGCTCTTTCGGCATCTTTAAGCATCGTGAAGTAGTGGGAAAGCGTTAAACTATTAGCGCGATGGTTGTGGGTTCGACACTCTATCGAAGGAACTGTTTTTATTTCACCGCTTGGATACAAAACACGGCGTTGCTTTTCACTAATCAATATGTTTGGACTCAGGCGGAAAGTGGAGAACCGGGACTTTTAACATTAAGTCCTCCATGCCAACTCTGATATATGTGTGATGTTGCGTGAAATCGAAAAAAGAAATGTACTGTGTGTATATTAGATGGAAATGTACTGCATTATGTGTATCGAAAACTATTATTTCTATTAACTGTCTGTCACACTTTTAGTTTAAAAACTATTAATTAGTAATTGTGAAAACTGGAAAAAATATTTATCACAACTTTCAAAGTAAAATAATTTTATATATATTTTATTAAACTTTCAGATGCAAGAAAACTTACGGCGTAAGTTCGAAGCGTATCGTCGAGCAACGAGAATTAAAAGTTTAAACGAGTCCTCGGCTTACGGAATGAATTCCGATGTCACAGGCCAAATCTTCGGTGACTGGCAGTTCAAATACAAATATGGTCAAAGGGCGAGATTCTTAAATAAATATAATCATTATAAAACTATCATCCAGGGATTGGATATTCATTATATGAGGGTAGTGCCAGAAAATGTGGATAATGTACAGGTATGTATAGGTATAGGTCAATTTTGTATTTTTCGCTTCCGGTTAACGGTATCATTCTATTCTCTTGTACCTAGTCAAACAAGCTACAGGCATCAAGACACTTTCTTTTTTAATATTTTTTTCTGTCTAAACGGGAAAATTATTAGGTGAGGTACATTGATATATCTAATTTATAAATAAAGATTATAAATTTAAACTAGAGATTTATAATATTATTTTTAACTTCACACTCTATTCCACATACAGACACACACATAAGACACTCCATTCGCCATTTTGCCAAATTTTCGAGAAGGATGGAATCCAACACAATTAACACATTTTATGTTAAAACTGAAAATACAGAAATTTTACACTCGACAATTATATCGAAAAATATAAAAAAACTTACTTTCAACGTTTTCTACGGTATCACACGCCAGTTTTCATTAAGGCGTCAATTGTTAGTTAACTTATTAGATTCTGCGATCGATACGCCTACTTTAGATTCAAGCGATGACTTTCGTACGTGGATGTACGTGGGGTTTTCTCGAATCACTTACCGATCAGTTTATCTTTACTATACCGATATTATAAAGGGGAGGGCGTTGGTTTGGTAGAACGCGTTAACTTTAAGAACTAATAGTATGTATTAAAAAAAAATTCGTGTTAGATAGTCATAGTCCACTTATCGGCGAAGGCTATAACGTGTACTAATATACTGATGCGGGTCTGGTAACCTAGTGTTAAGACACTCCGTTCCCATTAAGACACTTCCAGTCTCCCTTTTCCGCCGAATTCTGTGTATAAAGTGACGGAATTCAACGCCATGCTTTGATTCGATATCAGAGTGAAGAAATAAAGATATAAAATTTATTATTTCTTCGACTGGAAATCGAATCCACAATCTTTCACGCTTACTCACTATTGTCTTTCAATTTACTCCAGAAATCATAGTTTAAGTACAAGTAAAATAGAAGAAGATAGCTAGTTAAATAACAAACATCCCTTTTAACTAATTTGTGTGTGTTAGGGCTAATGTTAGAAATTTCTAAGTAGATTTTAGGATTTTCACCGCGCGGCGTTAATTTTGTAAACAAATATAAACAAAAATAGTAATACTTAGACTGTATCCGTACTGCTGTTATTCAAAAGCATTCAAAAAACATTGGCTGGTTTGAAGACTGCGTGCGACCTTTGTGTGGTTACAGTAACAGATTTTACACAAATTATTAATGAACAGAAACTTTCTAACTTGTCAGGTATACCCGCTTCTCCTTTTACACGGGTGGCCGTCGTCTGTACGAGATTTCTACGATATGATACCTATTCTAACAAATGTAAGGCCCGGACACAACTTTGTTTTTGAAGTCATCGCGCCTAGTTTACCTGGTTTTGCTTATTCACAAGTAAGTATTCTTACATGGTAAGTATGAATAATAATAATATCATATTTATTGTACTCTACAAATATAGTCATCGTTGTGCCTGCGCCTGCGCATTCAATCAAGAGTGCCTGCCTTATACTGATTAATGAACATTTTAAAAGTAGATTCTCTCTGTCTTCTGTGACACGAGTGTTAAGACTCTTTATTGTTCTGCCCAATGCTCTTGACTCAATGGTTCGCTTGGTCTTGTTACTAAAGACAGTTGTGAGAGATGCGACAATTTAAAAAAAATCCAGACATTAAAATAACAAGAAGTGTCAAATATATACTATTATTTCAATAAAACGTTCATAATATATTCACGTATACAATAATTATAATAAATCATATACGATACAGCAAATTAACTACCAAATCAATCATGAAATTCTACAGTGAAACACAAAGCCGGTATAATAAATGATTGCAACTATTACTACTGTAGGTGAGTTATGTTGATATACTACAGTCACTGTAGTTTACGTTCGCATCAGAGAATTATGATCGAGTTAATCCATTCAGAGTGAGTAGATCTATGCGCTAATGATTCCATAGAGACGGCTATTTATGGGATTATGCTCTGTTCGATAACAATTATTTGTTAGAAATAGGAATGGAGGAACACATACAGCATTCGGTTCTGAATAAATTATCTTCCGAGTGATACACGCTGACTCGAATATTTGTCAGCTTCACGATCGCTTACCGCAAATATTAGGAGAATTATTTATTTTAAATCGATGATTTTATGATAAGTAGGGCATGAAGTGTCTTAACAATGGGTTCTGTCTGTCTTCCCATATATTTGTGGTGAAATGTGTTTAGTAAAAATTTATATATATATATATATATATATATATATATATATATACATATACATATATATATATATATATATATATATATATATATATCTCAACGCCTCGCTTGCAATTTTCATTCGGCAGAATATGGGGAACGGAATTTTTAGGTCTAGATTTTCTCTGCCTTCTTTTCTATCGGTGGCTGTCAGCGTGAAACTTAAAAATAGACATTTATTATTAAATGGTTTGAAGGTGATTGGTTAAAGTCATTGATTGTAACATCAGAGGTGGCTGGCGAGGGTTCACGACCGACAGCAGTATGTCTGGCATTACGACGGACATGGCAAAAAATTTGTTAAAAAATAAAAAAAAAATCATATTCCTATATATGAATATTATATTTGCTTTTAGTATACAAATTATAGTAATAAGCCGTCATCACATTCAGTTCCTCGTTTCATTAAAATAAGCTAGAGTTTCTACAATATCTCTAAATACATATATATAAATAAAAAAAAAATCAAAAATATTTAACTTTACCTTAGTAGTGGTATATTCCTAAATCTGTATAAACCCACATATAATATTGATTAATTAGAATTTCGTAGTAACATTGTGGTAAGTAGTGCACAATATGTTGACCTAGTTCTGTATAGGTAGTACCTATCTGGCACAGCGTTTGAAACGCCACGATTATAGGTTCGATTTCCACTTGGGAATGATTTGTTTTCATTTTTTCGCCCCAGTGAAACTATTCCATTACATGTGTTACAGTTAGGCAGTTAATTATTATCGACTTCTATTGGCGTATATGTGAGTTTTAGCATAAAGTAAGAGTGAGGGGTAAGAAAGGCAATTGGAGACTTTGATTGACCTTTGGGGTCACAATGTCATTGATATCGTTGATCATGTAAAAAAGGACGAGCCTGGGGGCACGGGGGCCCTGTATAAGGAGATAAATGATAATGGACGAAGCTACAGAGGTAGAGAGACTAGCATTTCGCAACCTTATACTCGGATATGTCTCATATTATATGATGAATAAAAGCTCATGCATTTTTACGTCTTGACAAAACTTCTACGCTTTACCTTTGCCGCCCAATTCTCAAGACATTGCGGGTAGAATTGTGGCAGACACACTGTGGCATACAATCCGCCACTCACACAAATAAAAATTACTTCATCTCTAAAATTTGTTGTTAACTTGACAGTGATCAACATCTGTCTCCCTGTCTAACATGCTATGTGGGAAAGAGCGCGAATGTGTCACATTCATATTATAATTTTAAACTCTTTGTATATAAGCACTAAGAAAATTAGTTTCCACTTAACAGATTAGAACAAAAAGTTAATATAATATTCGAGTTCATTGAGTTGTATGGTGTCTGGTGATCTATTATACTTTTCTTGCTACAAGTTAATTAATATTTGTATTTGACAGTGATGAATGATAATGGTGCAAAGTATTATAACTTATAGAACGCCGCCCTGGAGAATAAAATGATAATCGCCAAAACCGTGATGATCGGGGGTCCTCATGTTTTTTATGTGACATTCCTCCAGTATCTTTGGTACTGTATTTTCGAAGGTCAACCGAGGTCTCCCCCCACCTCACTTACCACTCACTCACAAAGCCATGACATTATTGTTATACGAGATTTGAGGTCTATCCATACTATATTACTCCTATACGTACTAAATTTCTTTTTGTATTTTTCGACATTAATTTAAAAGTTATGAAATATAAAAATTATATTCATAGCTTGCTGTACTTCACATGGTTACAAAAATAAAAGTTCGAAACTATATTAATGGAAATTAGTTTATGATAAACTATGACCATTGTTATAATTTTATTCTTTAAAAAAGATAGGCGTAAAAAATATTTTTAAGAGGAACCGTGTATCTTTATTACAAGATGATTATTTTTCTCTCTGTGTAATCTGAATCTGAATAAAATATAAATACATTTTTTTTTTTCCTGAAAAGTTAAGATTTTGCGATTACCACTTTATTCTACGGGGACGGCGATAAGTTTTCGTTTTTCCACGAGTGTTATGGCTAGTGGCTCAGTGAATTATATTTTGTCACAATTTTGAAATAGAATCTGGGACTTATTGTATACATATATCAGTGTGTCAATTAAGTCAATTAAGTGTTTAAGTTTCGTCATCACTTTGAAATGAAGACAAGTGCTAGCCAAGTGTGTAAAATCAAGTTAAAAAGCTGAAAACGCGCAGTACGTATTCATAACTTCCTACCCCTAGGCACCAAACCAATTATCAACGTAATAATCCAGCACAAACTAGTAACCAATAAGTACAGTTTTCATTACGGAGTGTCACAACACTAGGTTTCCTTCTACATATGGGATACAGCGTGAAGCTGATTTGATTTGGACTGAATTTGAAAATATATTTTTTAAAAAGCATTTGACTACAATATATAAATGATTTTCAGCGATCGAAGCCACGTTTGAGTTTGTATTTAAAATTACGCAATTTTAAAGATTTTGTCCGTATGAATTACCTATACTGGAATAGTGACAAATACTTTGTATTATCCAATCCGTGCTCTAAATTGTGTAATGATAGTTAAAGAGATAATTTAACATTCTTCTATTACAGGCCCCGGTAAAACCAGGACTAACTACATATCAAATTGCAATAATCATGAGGAATTTAATGGAGAGGATTGGTCACCAACAATTTTACGTACACGGAGGTGATCTTGGCCATACAATTGGTTCACACATGGCCACCATATTTCCTAACCAAGTTTTAGGTTTTCATACAACTACACCAATTAATTTATCAAAGTTGGCGCAATTGACTTTGGTTCTTGGCAGCGTCTGCCCAAAATTGGTTGGTGACCTGGCGGATAAAATATACCCAATTTCCAACAAAATTCAATATTATATTGAGGAGTTGGGGTACATACATTTGCAAAGCACTAAGCCAGACACACTGGGTAAATAGATGATGGATATTTTTTTAGAATTATTCATATAAATATTATTATATATTTTTATCTCATTTTTACACTGTAGCCCGCATTAATAGGCTACCCTGCTAGTAGGTAGATGGAGCCTAGTATCTATATAAATCTATATAAAAGCTTTGATTGCATCCCTGTCGTATTTGAAAAAGAGTAAATATGTATTGAATAAAATGAAACATCTTCTAGAGGTTAAGATATATGCCTAACTAAGTTTAATATCACAGTACTTTATATTCTTTTTCAGGTATAGCCCTGCAAGATTCACCTTTGGGTCTAGCAGTTTACATCATCGAAAAATATCTGTTGTTCACTAATCCAGCTCACAAAGAAGCTTTTACTGGCAGCTTCAACCCATTCAATTCCACCGATCTCTTAGACAACGTCCTCATGTATTGGAGTACTGGAAGTATAACCACATCGCTTAGACTGTACAAGGAAACCGTTTCAAATTATAATATGGAGGAAACTTTGGCTCGGTAAAGTTTGTTATGATAGATCGATTCTGTTATGATCTAGTTGTTTATCTTGTGTTGGCATATTTTATTATATATATGTTTTATATATATATATTGTAGATAGGTAGTATTTAACTCTGCATAAGTAATGAAATTGTTAGTTTCTTAACATTAGCTTCTTACTTTGCGATGCAGAAGGAAACACCGCGGATCGGTTTTTTTTATAAAAGTTAAAAAGCCTACATTTTTAATTTTTTTTATTTCAAGCATACCAACTAAAGTGCCAACATGGGGTATGAGAACTAAACACGACTTGATACACCAGCCCGACTTCATACTGAGATGGAAGTACAGCAATCTCTTGGGCATAACGAATCTCGACAGCGGTGGCCATTTCATAGCATTTGAAAACCCAGAAGAAGTTGCAAAGGACTTGTATAGGGCTGTAAGGAGGTTTTTAAGGAGAAAATAACATATTTGTGGAATAAAATTTAAATTATAGAAAAAAAATGTACTTATTTTATTTTTGTTGGTTTTATTCCTTTACTTACAATAATTAATTAATATTAAGTCTTTTACATTGATACAAAAAGAAAGAATCTTAAATAGACTTTATTTGGTACTTTATAAAAAATAAGAGTAAATATTCGTTTTGGTAATTGTAGTAAAGTATAGTTTTGTATGTGTCAAACATTCAAAAAAACTGTACAATTCTGCGTATTCAGGTCAGAAATTAAGTATTTCTAAATCTTGATGAATTGTACTTAATTCATATCAAAATCTATTGGGCGGAGAGGCTAAAATATCGCATGTAGGTTCCATACAGAAGTAGTTGTAAAATCTCAAAAATTATAAATAAAAAAAAAAATCTAAAAGTTTCCCGGTTTTTCTCGTATAAAGTAAAGTAGAATTTAGCGTTAAGACACTCCGTTCCCCACTTTCCACCTTCCATTAATCATAGCGCAGTCCCCAATACTCTGAAGCGGAAATTTAAAACGGTATCACAAAAAATCTAAAAGGAATCGATTTAAAAAAGAAATGCACAAGCGCCGCTACGCAGACAGAATCGGCGCAACAGAATTGAGTTAGCTTCCGTTCTGACTTGTATTGGATTATTTTTATCGTGTTTATTATTACATTTTATGAGAGATTGTAATTTTATTTTCTAAGTGTGAAATTAAATTTTTAAAAAACAAGATTTTTACGTCCAGATCTTTCTTTTAGCAACCAAAAGAAATCCACAGTTAATCTAATATTCTAAAATTGGGAAGTTTTCAAACGCGGTTACCTTTTTGGGATATTCTTTTGTCGCCACATTACGAAAATTTCAGTCGTGATTAGTTCGGCATCTCCTTCATTTACAATTCAAAGTGGATCTATTACCAAAAATATAATTTTCGATAAACAGCCTTATATTTAGTAGGATAAAGTATATTTTACATGGTATACATTCATAAATTTCAAGAACATGACAGGCTCATTTGGTTGCCAAAACAGTTTACCTGTTCCATGTTCTCGGGTAAGATTAAACTGTGTTTTCTTGATTACTGAGATTGAGAGCAGAATATGAGTAAATGCTATGGGCTCACGTGTATCTTAGAAATAATTCAAATCCAAGAAACAGTTACAGCATCTGGATGGACAGCATCTGAGTGCAAACGAAATAGTTTCATTCATCGTACATTCAATCATGGGAATGATTTTATTTAGGTATATTGTTTTAATTTCTCCGCTCTCTCAATTAACGTAGTGATTAACGTAGAGTTATAAGGCTGGGTTTCCTCTTCTTCTGTGCTATCCGTTATGCTGCCAAAAGAAATATTTCTTCGATGTGGTTGAATGAATAACAGCGTTTAAGCTTTCGAATTAGCGGGTGGTGCGGAACTGGGTGATAAATGTAGTATAATATAAGGTCTTTAGAACAGACCAATAACTAATATATATAAACTCAAGGGAATCATTTTAATAAAATAAGTCATGAGATAACCAAATCTTTAACTTACAAATTTAAAAATGTAAATTAAATCCGCATAAAAATAATATCGTAATCTGTCTTGGACAGGCGTTTCTGCTCGTTCATAATTCTAAGGACACATACAAGAGAAAGATACTTTAAAATGTTTCGACGTTTTCTGTAGTAAAAGAGATTTACGTTCGATTTTACTGCACAATTACAAAATACTTATTTAAATTTATATTTCAATTTCTTCGCTCTAGTGTTGAGCCAAAGCGCGGAGTTGAGTTCCGCCAATCAACACACAATGCCTATGGAGGCATCCGGCGGAAGGGGGGGACGGAGTGTGGTAACACTAGATTCCCTCTTATCCTGCTGTGGTAGGTTATCCTGCTGTGTGCGGGGTACACCTTTACTGTGAGCAGGAGTGTTTGTCATACAGGAACGGAAGATTATTTTTTATCACAAAGTAATTTTCATTTTAATACATTAAAATTTGTCTCATATCTGATTTTGGCCTTAGTCCACAACTTTGAAAAAAGAAAGAGATTAATTTAGAGCATTGAAATTCTTAAAGCAATCGCGACTTTTTTAGATATTAAAGATGAGACAGTTATTTTGAATATTTTTTTTTGATTTACAATTATAATAACCTAAGGTCTTATTTTTGTATAAAACAATATAGGCTTTCATTTATTACTTACTGAGATTTACTTAATTAGGAGATAGCTTGAGTTAATAATACGGAGTGTCATAACACTAGGTTCTTTATTTGAAAGTACTTTTTTTAATATTAAAATTAAATCCGCTTCACGCTACATCCCGCACACAGTAGGATAGACAAAGGGAACATAGCCTCGACACCAGAGCGAAGAAATTAATTTATAAATGTTAATAAATATTTCACTTCCTCGAGCGTGCATCGAACCCACAACCACTACGTGCAAATTTTTATACGTTTTATATATTTTTCTATCCCTGTGGTATGAAAACGTTAAAATAATATTCACGTAATAAATAATATTTCGATGATATTTCAAAAATATCACCGAAAATAAAAAACATTTACATTTTATATTTACAAGGCATTGTATTAAAATTACGTAAAAACGATACATCGATTACTCTTTACTGTTCTCGATATAATATATGATTTTATGCTGCATTCATCCAAAAATATACCTATTGACCTATTTACTGAAATATTACAGTTTTACACCAAGGTTCTTATATAATCAGCACAATTAAAATGAAATTGTTTGCACGAAAATGATATTATTTATTATTGGTTATTAGATCTACACTTTTTCTCGTATAGAAGGGTAGGCAGAGAAAACGTAGTGTCAGGACGGGGTTTCCCGTTCGCCAATCAATACGCAAATGTCTCAAATTCGGGATGCGAGACATTTGTGTGTTGATTGGCGGAGCTCAACACTGAGTTGCATCTTCCAGGGGGAAAAATAAATATTTTAACCTAAATAAAATCATTTCTCCGTGTAAAAATCGAAAAGAAAGCAATTCTAATTACATTGTTCAATAGAATTAATAAAAGGCATTTTCATCCATTCTTTTCACAGTGGCTGAAAGAAATAAAAATCGATTTATTAATTAACTAAATTAGATTATACCACGGGCGTCGTTCGCAGGGTTACCTTAATATCGGTGAGCTTCATTTGCAAAGGCAGCATCTCATTACTTTGTTATTAAGTTCTTTGGATGTTATAAGGAATTTGCATTTTTGTGGTAATTCATTTGTTGGAGGTACCTTCGATGTCAAATTTTGAGAAATATTTTTTATAGTATTTTCTACCCTCACGCTGTATCCGATACAGCATTAAACGGCAAAGGAAACTACTGTTAAGACACTCCGTCCCATATTAATACTTTCTTTCCTCCACTCTCCACTTCTTGAGGCATTGAGCGAGGATATGAAAATATTTATGTAAGATATATATTTTTATATTTCATTTCCTCTTCTTTTATTTGCCTGTAAAAACAGACTACTGCAAATGATCGACGTATGTAGGTATTTACATAATATACTCGCATGGGTACTCGATATTGTATGAGGTCTTTATTATAACTTTTGCAGCCAGCAACATTTAGTGACATATTTTTTAATGAGAAAGTAAAAAGTAAATATTCATAGATCTACATAAAAATCTTTCCTTACTCAGCGACTGACAGACAACACAGTCGAAACTACTACACTTGAATGTTGAAATTTCACATATTAGTACTTTAAAATTGTAAAATATTTATTTAATTTAATACATTTATTTTTCGTTTCGTTAATCGTTTTTTTTACTGTTTGAAGTCGATTTTTTTTTATAAAATGCATATAATTCTATAATTGATTTATATCAAATTACGCATATTCTAAAGAGGGACCCCCAACAGCCGTACCTACTTATATTTATATTGAACGCGGATGCAGAGTAGGTTTACCGCAAATCTGGCTTCATGAATAATACGTTGTAATTCGCCTCGCTTAATGACGAACGCTGTAATTTAGCGAAGTCGGCCCTGTATTCCTGTTGATGATGCTGTTTTTAATATTAATAGGATATTTTGACCTGGATTTATTTCAATAAGATAGATTAAAAATAATTTTTTATGCAGAAATACAGATAGTACTGGTCTATGTATGGTTACCAGGACGAGGGAATGAAAATATCTTATTCCCTCATAATATTAACTATGATATTTAAAATGAAAATCAACCGGATGTATTGTGTAAATATATTAAGTATTTTTAGAAACCTGTCGTTTTTAACACTAGAATAGTTCTGGGTAGACTAAATATATACGATTAATCCGGTTAAAGAGAGACATTTATTATAAAAAGCATTCAAAAACAAGTAACTATACTCATATGCCCAGTTTTTATATAATATATTGTCACATAATTATTGTTATAAATTCGTCGCTCCAAAAGAAATAATTCCACAATAAAAGTAAAATTTACATATTATATTAAATAATATTATAAGCATATTTCAGTATTCATTACGCAGTCCGTACTAAAAAGCGTAATATCGTTCACATTACATATTTGATAGCGATTAACATTAACGCGAATACTCAAGTATGCAAATTGATTGATAAGCAGAAATTACGTTGTTTATTATACATACTGTATTTATTTACTTTGGTACAGCAAGTATATTATTAACATGCGGCCAGATTTTTTTTGACTATACAGATTTATTGTGGAGAAATCCGTTTTCCAAAGGTAATTAATAAAAAAAAATTTAATACCTGTCAATAACTTATGTTAGTCATGTTTCTTTTTGCGTTTTGATTTGCGTAACTCACGGGAAAAACGAAATGTGGGGATTTTTAATCCACATCATTTAGCTGGTATGTACTGTAAATTAATGTTTTCCTATGGAGATTTGAGAGTTGACTAAAATTTAAGAAACCGAATTGGAACTATTAATAATAATAATAACACTTTACTGCATTAAAAACAAAGAAAAATGAAATTTTAATTCATCATACTAATTGATAAAACGACACAAAAACATTGTATCATAATGACGATACAATAATGTATCATCGAACTCCTCGGATGATACGAACCAGGACCTGAATTTAGAAGTTCAGAGGCTACTTCGAAGACGCCGAAGACTATTCTATAGCACTTCATTATCTGTTCTGACGATACAACCTAGTGAGTGAAACATTGATTTTTTTTTACTTTTTAGTGCACGATAAAAGCGTGTTAAATAAAAAAATTAAAAGATCTTTTTAATAAAAAACTTTGTGTATACAGAGGAATGCGAAATTTACAATACTTGAAGTTTGTATGGAACAATTCATGAATAATACATTAGAAATATTATGAATCAAGAAAGTAATAGAAGCCGTCTTGGCGCAGAGCGGCAATTGTGGGTTTGATTACTACTCGGGAAATGAATAGTTAAGATTTTTATTTATTCGTTGCAATGACGAAACAAAGTTGAGCGTTAGTTCCGTGCCGCTACCCAACACGCAATGCCTCCAGAACGCGGTAAGCAGAGAACGAAAATATTTTTATGGAAACAGAGTGTCTTCACATTACAAGGTTTTTAGGCTCCCTCTACCTACAATGTTTAAAAAAATATTTTTAAAACATACAGTAAAATAAGAGTCAAGAGAACCCGCAAATGTTTGAGTCATATTATGTAGTATTTATCATTTTAGTTACATAATATATTGTAATTTGCATTTAAAATTCCATACATTTATTATGTATCTCATATATCATATTGTACAGAATCAACATTATTTGCCTCAATCGCTGTAATATTGTTTCAATATGTATGGGCTTATTAGCTTACCGAGATGTTTGAGCATAGACATCAAGTAATATTTGCTTAGATTATAAAACTTATTTCTTGTTTATTACACATAACATTAACGCGAAAAGATGTCGGTTCGATTCCCATTAAGGAAATAAAATATTTAATCCTCCATTTCCTCGTTTTGGTATCGAGGTTAAGCGTGGCGTTGAGTTCCACCACTCATCACGCAATACCTCAAGAATTCGGTAAAAATTGGGGGAAAAAAGTGTCTTCATAGGAATGGAGTATTTTAACACCAGGTTCCCTCTGCCTGCCCTTGCCTCGTGCGGGATACAGCGTGAAGTTAAAATACTGCTCTTCAATTTTATTCATCCCAAAGTAAATTTTACAGCATTCATGCTAAAAATAAAGACTGAAACGAAGTCATATAAAACTAGAAACGTAAAAAGGGCTGAGAAATAAAACGCACGGGACCAATTCAATCCAGATAAAAGGTTTCCAATGCAGATGTCTTTTAGAAACGCGGTAATGTATCGGAAATATCTTACAATTTATTCTATTACAGTGAAAAATCTTATGAACCATTTGAAAATATAACGTTGAGTTTATGTGTTTATTTCGTTTCTTTTCTGTGGGACGCGAGTGCCAGTTAATATTTATTATAACTTCCTATTGAATGAAGTTATTGAAGAACGAAAGGAAGGTGGTAGGGGCGAATTTAGAAGATTACATTTACAAGGTTTTAATAGGTTTAGAAAAAGAAATGAGTCTTCCTATGTCCAAATGTTTATGTTAGGTTTTTTAAATATTTATTTAATCTTTGTTTGGAATCACACTTTCAATAATAGGTAAAAAATATTTTGTTTATCAAATCCCGTAAAATAGAACAAACAAATTAAATTTATTTTAAAAATCTTTAATATAATATCTTTTAAACAAATGAGAAGTGAAAGGCCAGTTATGGCACAGGGGCACCATGAATGCCTATGACTGTACACGCAACAAGTTTTGAAAATATTAATTATTTTTTAATTTTTTTGCTTTAGTGTTGCAGCAAAGTGCGACGTTGAGTTCCGCCACTCAAATCACGCAATCCAGAATTCGGCGAAAAGTGGGTAGCCGAGTATCTAAAGTACTAAACTAATTCAGTCTACCCTGCAGCATGCGGGATTTAGCGTGAAACTGGAAAAACCATGACAGGAATTGCATACAATATAATAATGAAAAGTTTAAAATTAATTTAGATATTTATTCAAAATTTTTTACAATGACTATAAATAACATTTAAGTGACACTAATTCTGTAACCAGTATCTCGACTTCTCAACGACCTGACTAATTAAAGTGGCTCGACGCGCGGTGCAATTAGAGTACCTGCTCTTGGAAGAAGGTGCACAATGTGCCTTTTATATTTCGTATCTTCTACTATCACATATTTATTAAGCGACAGAGAGTTCAGTTAATTTTCTCTCCGTTATTTAATAGCTGTTTAAAAAAAGTGATATTGTGTTTGGTATGGTAGAATCCAGTTTTTAAAAACTTTGTCCCGACACCAGAGCGAAGAATTTTCACTGCCTCGAGATCTATCCAAAAACCATCGCGTTACAGCCACACCTTGTGCTGCTGCGCCACGACGGCCTCAATCTATTACTTATTAATAAAAAAATGATAGTAA